>OY755183.1:16090839-16315873 GCA_963576735.1 Bedellia somnulentella
AGCCTGTGGTATTGGAGCCTCAAGAAATTCTGTCAACTCTCTGGCACGAAGCTCTACGGCAGCAAATAATCCGTTGAATCCCATCAGCAGCATTCGACCAGAAGATTGCCCTTCTTCAGTCGCTGGAGCTGAAAGTAAGGCTTCGTAGCGGGTCCGAAGATCGGCAGCCACAAGAAGAGCGCCACTAGCTGGACTCTAAAACACAAAGAGAAATATGACACCACCATCGTACAAAGAGACAAATTTTTCAGAATGATTTTAAAATAATGATCAAATCACCTCCATGTCCATGGCCAAATATCTCAGATGAACTTCCAATTGAGACACCAACTCATTTAGTGGTATGGGAGTATTCATTATCACCGTGTTCAGTTCACTCATCATCAACAAAGTCGATGGATCTTCCGAGAAAACCTTTTTCAAAGTTTCTGGCAATATGATCGTCGAAAAGTTATAATTTAGTTGAATCAGATCCGCCAAAAGCAGATTTGTGTTTCTCACACATTCAACAGCCAGTCCTACGGCAGCATCTTCTGCAGATGCCGATTGCAATGGCAGTAAAGAAAGTAGCTCCACGGCTTGATTGGATAACGCGCTCATGTCGTCCAAAAACCATTCTCCTTCTCTGGAAGTTAAATCTACCAGACAATCTCCAGCACTTTGTGCACCATTTTCTAACATTAAGTAACGTCTATTCAAATTGCAAAGCATTCCCATAACAATTCCTTCTAGAGCTGTAGCTGCTCCTTCTTCAGTCCGGACCCAATTGCTAATATTTGCCTTGGCTTCTCTACAAGCTTGTTGCTGCATCGCAACTATCTCTGGACTTGCTTCTAATTGCAACCTTTCATAAGCTTTCTCTAAATTCAATGTTGCTTCAGTATTTAACTTTTGTAGTTGGCAATTATACGCAATGATTTGTTGCGCATTGGCAGTAGTTTTGTTATTCTCGGCATTTATTAACGCAGCTACTTGGCTAGAAACTTCTCTGCACACTTCTGGCGATTTACTTTCTAAGGCAGCAGCTAGCCATTTTCTATACATAACTACTTTATGGTATTCAGTTTGACTCAATGGGTAAAATTGTGAGATGGCGGCTTGTTGCGATAAAAGTTCCAAGCAAGTTCTCATTAAAGCTCGGGTTTGTTTCATGCATTGGTTAAGTTCGGCCTCAGCTTGTTCACATTGCGTAATCATGTTACTTTGTCCTGCATTCATTAGAAATTCTTTTATATGCTCAAAAATCGGTTCGGTGTCTTCATCCTCAGGTCCGCTAAATTCTTGAACCCAGGTCATAAGTTGTGGACCATTCAATATTTGGTTGGTTTCAACATGTCTTTCTATCAATGCGTCAAAATCATTGAGTATTTTCACTAGAACCTTCATTGAGTCCTCCACAGCATTTTTAGCTTGCTTGTAGGTGGAATATTTTTGAGAAATGGCATACAGTGGGTGGCTACTCAAGTTAGATCCGTATGCTTCAATTTCTTTCACCAGAGCCATTTGTTGATGACATTCTTGGAGTCGAGTTTCTATTGATTTTAGAGCCTCGTGATCGGCAATCCATTTCTCTGCATTTTGTTTTATCTCTGGTAACACAGCCATAAATTGCTCCCTGAAAATGTAACCGCTTAGTGTAAAACTTTTAGGTTAATAACTTAAACGAGTCTCTACATTTTTTAAACTTGTTTAATTTACAAGTTGATATTGCTCGTGTGATAAAATAAAAAAAATAAATAAAATAAAATAAATAAAATAAAATATCTTTATTAGTTCAATACAGAGCATTCAAACAAGTTGCAAGGGCCCCTGTACTAGACCTAAAGATCTGTTAAACTGGGTACCCCGCTTTACCACCAAGACAATAAATGTTTTGAACAAATTAAAGAGAACAAATTACAATTAATATAAGTACAGACATTTACTTAAAGATGCTAAATCTTGTACTAAGGCGAACTATTATCATAAGTTATGTGTATGTGTGTGTGTGTATGAGTGTGTGAGAGTGGGGCTGTGTGTATTGTGTGAAGGGTGTTTGTGTATGTGAGAATGAGAAAGGCGAAAGTTTTAAATCTATAAGTATAAATGTATTTATTTAATTGATAAGTATTTCTGTGTCTTTATAATTTAGATTAAAAAGATGCAAGATAAGTTTTTGTTTTATTTCTGATACACTAAGAGGATAAATTTCAATAATTCTGTTTAAATGGTTATATATGGATGAAGATTGAAAGGAGAATTGTTTTTGAGCAAACGTAGTTCTTACTTTGTCTATTTGGCAAACTCTGTCGTTCCTTCGTTTTTGCATGAAATGAGGGCTAAACTGTAAACATTTGTGTTTCCTTAATATAATATTAAGAATATACAACTGTCGTGTCGTAAGAATTTTATTTGTGTTGTGTAAATCAAACGTTGGAAAACGGATTGGCTTGAAAAACATTACTGTGATAGACTCACATGACAAATTAATTTCAAATACCATACATATAATGGGAAGTTGTGTGAAGGAAGAAATTGAATTTTAAAAAATACTATAAGTATTTACCCCTAGCAATCATGGTCATCAAAACAAATATCTATCTACTAATACACTCACGGCACTAAATCCCAAAGAGTGCTTCAACCGAAATTCCTTAGCCACTTTTGGAAATTAAGTGGAATAAGGGTTGTTGGTGATGGGTCTCACAACTTAAAACCTCACAACCCTATGTGGCTTCATACGACGTTCAACATTATTAAAATATACATACACATTCTCACTAATAAGATGCTTAAGTTCGATAGCGCGCACAGCGAGCATAGAAAGCGCCGCCCGAGCATCTCGAAGGCTTCGCTTCCGTCGTCCGCCGCCGCCGCCGCCGCCCCACTCCACGAGCGGGTCGTAGATGAAAGCCTCTAGCAACGTCAGCAGCGTCTCCCGACCGCGACGCATCGCGCGGAGGACGTGCTCGCATGCCAGACGGAATATACCCTGGAATAGATAGTACGTGGTTAGATTTGAGGATAGTTTTATTATGAAATGAAAAATACGGAAATATACTCTCTTTATCACACAATCTTTAGGATAGCGTAAAATTAACAAATTAAATGCGACGCAAAAGCGGTTGAGGTATGGAAATCTAGTCATATTCGTCGTTGGTTTTTCTAACTAAAGTATAAATAAGAAACTTATTAAGTGGATGGAAACTGTAAGTGGGAAAGGATTATAAAGTATAGGATGCAGAGTAATGATTTGGATGGTATGCATAGAGATCTTATCTAAATAGAGAAGAAACAAAGAATGTCAATATCCGTAAAATATCAGCGAAGCAAATGTATGACTAACAAAATGCAGAACACTGAATCAACCAATCAGGGTGTAGGGATAATTTATTTTGACTAAAATACAGTCTTACTCATTAAGTTAACTTATTCTTAATTAGACAGATTTTCGTTATCCATAGACACTGTTTTCGAACTTTAACAGTCGAATTTATATTAGTTAAAACTTGCTCATGTAATCCGAGGGTTACCCGAGTGTGAGTAGGAGTTACAATATGTTACCAAGATGAAATCTAATTCGCAAGCATCACTGTGCTGTATAACAGCACCGACAGACGCGAAAGTACTATCCACAAACATTCCCGCAAACAAAAGTGTATATTTTTCTAATTTATTGACCTCTCCATTCAAAGGTTGTCTGGAAGAGATCGCTTTTAGTGATAAGACCGCCAATTGTACTTTTGTTAATTCATTCTGTGTATTTGTAATTTTTTTCCATATTTGATGTATAATAAAGAGTTTTCTATTCTATTCTATATTGTAGAAGTTATATTATGTATTCATAACATACATTTAAGTTGCTGTCTACTTCGTAGTGTTTATTTTGCGGGTTTTCCTTAAAGCGTTTTCTGAAATAAATGCCGCACAGTAAATTATTCAAGTTCAAACTATGTAATTAATAAAAGTTTTGTATACTCTAGGAAATGTTAACGCAGATAAAACACTAACGAATATATTATTACCGGGTAGTGTAACCAGGTCTCTCATGGATGGATGGATGAAGGATTTGATGTGTTTATAAAAGGCAATGAGGTCCTTAAACTATGTGCAACAATATTAATCTTTAATTAGAATGTTTACACTTATTATGAATATAACATTTGGCAATATATCAAATGTTTCAAAAGCTGAGATGAGGGCAGCGTTAGTTTTATTTATATACTAGTGGATCGGGCCCAGCTTCGCACGGGTAGCGTAGTTTTAGAAATATCTGAGGTTTCTTCAATCACTGGTCAACCTTTGTGAAATTGTAGCTTTGTGATTGTGAAAGCGCTTTAATAAACGGTTCAGTATCTCCAAAAATAAAACCATGCAAACAATCACAGGGAGTATATGTATACTCCCGGCTATCTTTTGCGCGCGCAACCATTACTAAAAAAATATCCTTATAGCATTTACGTGCGACGACAGGGCGCGATAGCTTATTTCATGTATTAGTTTGGTGTACCGATTTCTATGATTGTTCTTTTATTGAATAGGTAATAATGTAAACTTTTTTAAATGAGAGATGAATGAGAGAACTATAAACGTAAGAGTAAACAAATATAATCGGAATGCTCCGAACTGCTAAGCTATCAGGAATTACACGTGTTATTATGAGACAACCATAAAAGATAGACATATGCCTCAGATAATCCGGTCAATTTATACATTCAAGGTTACATAAATTCATAAGAAGCTGAAAATTGGCACAATTGTTCAAAACATGATTATAAATGAAACCTCAAAAGTCCCCATCGTTCTGAGGTGTGCTAAAAATTTTACACGAGGTCAAAGGTAAAAAAAAGAGTTTTTTGCGATTTTTAGCGAAACGGTGAGTTTTTTGCAAAAGCACTCCAGTACAAAATTGTAGATCAGAAAATTCTCTACAAAAAAGATATCAACAATGTTTTTCCTTAAAGCCACCATTTTGAAGATATAACGCGTTGAAAAGTTCGATCATTGGTAATCTTCATACTTTGCACACGTTTCCACGCCACCTATGAGGTAGTGTACTTAGCGCGTTTTATTTTAACGTGGTACCCTGTTGGCCTATTCCACGGGTCTGCAGTGATTTCATT
The DNA here is from genome assembly GCA_963576735.1 of Bedellia somnulentella. Lineage (NCBI taxonomy): Eukaryota > Metazoa > Arthropoda > Insecta > Lepidoptera > Bedelliidae > Bedellia > Bedellia somnulentella. The sequence continues at coordinate 16,095,942 of OY755183.1, forward strand.
TGTTTTAAAACTATTGTAAAATATTATTGTACATGTCGGTTGGTTAAAATAATGGCGATGTAATAGAAAATGAAATGATTAATATTCCTCGTCTGATTCGTAATTTTCCAGGATTACTGTTTCTTGTTTTTTGTCTTCTTCTTGTTCTTCTTCCTGTTCTTCTTCTTTTTCTTCTATTTCACAGATCAACTGTCCCACTAGCGATTCCTCATTGGTATCATATGAGTCTTCTAGATTAGCTGACTCAACATTAGAGCACGATCGGCCTTGGCAGTTTGTGCATGCCAGGGAACAAAACAGTCCAACTTTTCTGCATCCACATTTAGCATTATAACCTTTTTTACAGTTGCAAAATATTGAGTTGAGAAGTTTCTCAGGTGCTGGTGGAAGTAAAGTTAGAACTGGCTCAATGTATTGTCGACCAACTTCCAACCCCAGTCTTTAGGGTCCAGCTGATTACCAAAACACACTTGAACTTGGTAATATACCCGAAATAAATGTTGGTGAGCAGCTACTGAGGTTGGAGGTAAAGAAGCTAGTTGCATTTGCTTTTTATAACGCGTATTTTTAACAAAAGTTGCGTATCGCAACTTATCTAAGCAAGTGTTTTTTTTAGGAGCTCCGTACATAGCGAGAAGAAATTGAATTCCGCTGTTGATAACGTCTGGTTGAGTTGAGTCACTATTTTTAAAAACTTCAGCACATTGAAGTAAGTCATTTTTTTAAACACCTTATAAATGATGTTCATACGTGGCGTACATGTGCAAAGTATGAAGATTACCAATGATCGAACTTTTCAACGCTTTATATCTTCAAAATGGTGGCTTTAAGGAAAAACATTGTTGATATCTTTTTTGTAGAGAGTTTTCTGATCTACAATATTGTACTGGAGTGCTTTTGCGAAAAACTCACCGTTTCGCTTAAAATCGCAAAAAACTCTTTTTTTTACCTTTGACCTCGTGTAAAATTTTTAGCACACCTCGGAACGATGGGGACTTTTGAGGTTTCATTTATAATCATGTTTTGAACAATTGTGCCAATTTTCAGCTTCTTATGAATTTATGTAACCTTCCTCCTTATTTTAGACCTAAATTGACCGGACTAAGAAGGATATGTTTTAAAAGAACAATTTGTATAATAAAATCGTCATACATGATTTCTATGTAACTATAACTACTAAGGCTGCACACGCGACGGAAGCTTAAAAAATGGAGTAACTTCCCCCGTTTTTCCAAAAGTTCCCAAAATTCCCCTTCACTACTCTGCTGAAAAGTACACTATAACCTGCTCAGGAGTATGAAGAATTATTCTACCAAGTTTCGTCAAAATCCGTCGAGTTGTTTTTGTTTCCATAAGGAACATACAAACCGACAGACAGACAGACAGACAGACACAAATTTTACTGATTGCATTTTTGGCATCAGTATCGATCACTAATCACCCCCTGATAGTTTTATTGAAAATATATTTAATGTACAGAATAGACCTCTCTACAGATTTATTATAAGTATAGATAGATGTTAGTTTATAACCCATACAGGTTATTCTATCTTTTCATGATATTTATTATCTCATAAGAACACGCGTCGTGCTTCAGTCAGTGCGTCTTGCAAAAAAACGTGATTGTAATACCGACTATTCTAGTACAAGAAACATAATTACAAGCAAGTAAATGCATCATTATCAACCTAATTTATCGATGTATAAGTATGCCAGTGGAGTAGAAATTATCGCAGTTTCAATACACACATATCGGAATAACATATAATTACGTGATCGGGTGGCAATTTCCACAATTATCCGACATCTCACCCCCGGGACGTAGTGAAACCGCACCTTTGATGCTGGCAACCCGCGTTCATAATAATTCATATGAAAATTTAATTTCACACAATGTGGATCTTTCAAAGCGAATTCATACATATACTCGCACAATTAGCATAACGGCGGCCACTGTCAATAAAGTTATTTAAATAGTTTCACATGTAAACAGTTGGTTAATGGTTGGGATACTAGAGATGGTTTTTAGAATTAGGTCATGTACGAGATTCGTAATGTATTCCTGGGACCTCAGACTGTGTTGTTGAGGTCCTAGACTAAGTAAAAACTCCCATCTAGTAATGGGGAACGGTGACATGACACTTATTTGAACATGGAACATTTGTGAGGTGATTAAGACTGACATCGACTATTGTCACATATATGACAATATTTTGAAAAATCCTGAATAGTGTAGTGATCTTCTACACTATTTTGATACTACACGTCCCAAAATAATCTTACGATTCCAATAGAAATAGATATCAAACAGTTTGGAACTAGAAATATGCCGGAAGATGAATTTAAAGCACTGAAAACCTTCAATTCAAGTCATTTCGGCGCAACAGACCACAATTCATTTCATAAATAAAGAGTATTTGATATACAAAGTACATAATACAAGTCGAGTTTCGAGTACCCAAAGATATGTTCTGATACTGACAACTACGAAAGGCCGGAAAGTTCATAAAACAAATTAGTATATCACAGTAAAACACAGACTATTCCCAGATTCACAAAATGCCGTCACGATATATAATTCAGTCGCGTGTCCTCGTCGCCTATTAGTGTTAATTAATTATGCAGGGCTGCATTTGATGTTGTCAGGAAACGAGGCTCGACTTATCAGCCGCTCATTATTCATCTTTCCAACTCCGCAACAGCCTTTGTTACATTTAATGGGGATTTAGGGAGTTGCGCTAATGTAATTACAAATTTCGTGTGCTCGTCCGACGTCGGAAGGATATTAAACAATCTTTAAATAACTAATAGCTGTGTAGTGTCGGCTTAGAATAGCAATACTCCATGTCTTCCGGTGGGTGTGTGTAAGAGGCGACTAACGGTATTGGGGCATTTTAAGGGATTTTTGGGCGATGCGGTTGGAGACCCATCACCAACAATCTTTATTTTTAACACCTTTTCCCCACGCAACTTCCAAAAGTGGCTGAATGATTTCTAATTCCTTAGCTCTAGCTACCCCTTCTAGGGATTTATAGCCGTGAGTATATGTATGTATGTATGTTTAAGTAACTATAAAATAGTGGACGCGTCTTTGATTCTGCATGGCGATAATATTACCTTAAAGCATGTGTATTTCACTGGGTCTTACACACTTTTATCGATAATTTATTTAATTTATAAGAGTATATAATGGTAAACCCTAGTCAACATGGGTAATAATAAGAAAAGAAGAATTTACTTAACAACAAAGTTACTTAACACTGTTGAGAACAAAAAAGTTACTAACCCGAGAGTTGCATTATTATCATTATCACACACACACACACACGCGCTAAGTTTGTACCCTTTTGATCTCGATATAAAGTTGAATTTTTATTATTACATCTTTTGCAGTATTTATTTTGTCCCAAATATTTTATTATTATTTTGCCGTGTAGTGTCGGCATAGAATAACACTACCCCATTTCTACCTGTGGGTGATCGTACGAGTAAGAGGCGACTAAGGGTATAGGGGCTTCTTAAGTGATTTTTGGGCGATGTGGTTGGAGACCCGTCACCAAAAACATTTATTTATTATTAGCACCTAATTTCTAATTCCAAAGCTCTGGCTACCCCGTTAAGGGATTTATAGCCGTGAGTATATGTATGTATGCAAATATTTATTTTATTCCTATTTTGCTTTCCGACTATCCCAATTAAATCTAAAGTAGAGTACACAATTGCTAGAATAACAAATCTGAAGCTATCTAAGTGCAATTTGTAGAAACGTGCAACGTAGACGTTATAAATAGCATGCTGATGCGATAATGCACGGAGCGGAGCGAAGCGGGGCGCATACGAATGTAGCGCGACTGCAAAGCGGAAAGGGTCGGCTGCGTCACTGCATTATGTAGCGTGCAGCGTCTATGTGAGATGGATGTTGGATTTGCGGAATCTCTTTATGTAGGTTGTGAAAGCTTGATTATATTATGTCTTGCTTCGTATTTTAACATATCACTATGGTGCGGACTTTATATTAATGCTATTTATATTTGAATCGTCATTAGGATTGTGTTTTTAATATGCTAATATGTTTGAGAAGTTGGCCAGGATCGTACAAAGTCGATCCATAGACTCTGCCTACTCTAATAGGAACTAATGTGGTAAGTAGGTGTATGTATTAATTTTATATAAATTACATATACAGTTATTATATATAAATGTAAATTTTACGTACATACACCTATTTACCACATTAGTTCCTATTAGACTAGGCAGAGTCTATGGATGACAATCTAGTTCCATACCTTGGTTACCTGTTTTATGTCTGTCTAAGATTGTAATCTCTTTTATATACCTAAAAAATAAATAAATGAATTTGAACAAAAATTGTTTTATCAGATTCTTTTGAAATTGTCATTTCATTTATACCTAACACATCTCCACATACATCAGCCTGTTTTATGTCTGTCTAAGATTGTAATCTCTTTTACAAACCTAAAAAATAAATAAATGAATTTGAACAAAAATTGATTTATCAGATTCTTTTGAAATTGACATTTCATTTATACCCCACACATCTCCACATACATCACCAAACTCCCTTCCCACCGAGCACTCATCGTATAAACGCGTGGTGTTCCCCAGCGGTACAGCTCAGCTGCACAACTGTTGATTTACCGGTTGCTCGTCGGCTCTTCACCGCTGAAGACTGAGCGGCGTTCTGCATGCAGCTCGCTTTGTGAACTTTATTGTTTGTTTGTTTTGGACTAATGATTAATGATAGATTCTAAAGAATTATAAAATATATATCGCTATGTATACGCCTTCTGAGTAAATATGCTACGTACTCTTTAGATCTAACAAGGGATTTGCAAAAGTTTTTAAAAAGTTTTGCGTTTCCCTAATTTGGCTGATTTACTTTAGAGTTTAATTATTTCACGTGTTTTGTAATTACAATTTTGTTTATCTATTTATTATCTTTGGCAAACGAACCAATCAGCTACTTTTAGCAATCGTAATACAGAAAAGATGTAAGTTTGCTAATCGTAAGGTCCCACTAAATGGAACTTTTCATTCTTTGCCGCCGCGTAAAACCAATACATGATAAAATAAAAAATATATGTGGCAAACATATTTCTACAATAACACCCATTTCTTTTCAATACTTCATAATAAAAACTACAAGCTTACAAAAGTTAAATGGCTAGCGAGTAAATACATCAAGTGAGCTTTCGCTGCAAGTTTAACGCGAGCCGAACAGCGCGCTGACTCTATTCACTCCACACAATGGCAACTACGTAGCGCTCTATCACGGGACCGGCTATATCATGTGGAATTACTGATATTAATTGATTTTCTTTTCACTACAGATTTATGATTGTATATTGCAGTCGATATAATTAAAATAGAAATAAAATGTGATTCAGTAAAGCAGCGAATTATTTTGTGATATCACGATATCAGAGACAAAAAAGATAATTATTAATATTTTATATTTTTCCAACTACAAAATCAGAGGCGGTTTAGTAGCAAAAATCCTTGGTGCATTGCTAGAAAATACAAAGTGCTATTTTTTCACACATATTCTGGGTAAAGAAGTTAAGCGATATACGACTTAATATGAATTTAATTTAATAAATTGAATAGGAGGTAAGTCATGCTTATCCTTATAAGATTTATTAACTTGCGCACGAAAATGTTTTATTTTTTTCATTTATTATTAATTTCGTATGATAAGCTATCGCCTCAAATATATTATAAATAAATATAAAATACATACCTTATTTATATTGTTATGTAACCCACATAATATTTATCAGATGGAACTAAAATTCAGCCTCCAAAGGCTCAGCTTAACAAAAGAGAGTGCAAAGCAACGCTTGTTAGTATTCGACTGAACTGTAACAACCCCTAGCTAACGGAGCTTTCAACATCAGGTAACATAGTAACGGCCGTTATGTAATATTCATAGGGCCGCTATAGCAGCGCTAACAGCCACTGTGCTATTGAATTATTGCATTCGTTACTTATTCTAAGTTATATCCGTCTGCTAGTGTACTTTACTAGCATTGTAAATGTATTTATCTGGTGAAATTATAAGGATGCAACGCAAACAAAATAAGCAGTTTGTGAAGGGTCTTTGTTTGGTATAAACTTTGGGTGATAAAAATATCTAGGAATATTAATAATTCAAAATTCATCTTATTTGAATACCTCATGTTGTTGTTTTTGCATTGACAACGTGGGTACTCTGAACACCAGGTGACAAAGTCACGTGATGTTCAGAAGTATTAGTACCTCTGCCAAACCCTTCGGGGATATTCGGCGTGAATATCCCCGAAGGGTTTGGCATAACGATGGCAACATAAACGATGTTGTTGTAAATTTATATGTAATTTAGATATTTTTATTTTATTATATATGATATTTTTGTTCAAATCCCGGGTCGAGCCTACACCAACTTGTCTTTTCTAAAGACATGTGTTGTTAATTCATCACAGATGTTAACGGTGAGGGGAAACATCGTGAGGTAGCTGATTATAATAATATGAGCTGTGATAATAAGATATATAAACTATGAAAGAGGTAAAATCTGAAACATTGTAAGCTGAGCCTTGCAAATGATTAAGAAGCAGTTCATTTGAAAGCCTCATTTGTGGCACAGGCTATTCTTTGAAATAAAAAGTTTGCAAGGTAATCAATAATTTCTAGGCAGTGCCTAATATACATATTAAATGCTCATGGCGGTCCAAAAACTTTTGCTTCAGCAACTTAACCTGAACTTCTGTGAGACTATAGATGTAAATTAGTGTCTTCACAAACTGTGTACGTGTAGAATATCATGTTTGAAATCACTGTTGTTCTAATGCGAACTAAGGGTTAAAGAGAAAGAGCTCGAGGCGAGGAGGTACAGTCGACTTCTTATCAATCTTATCAAGATTTATACTACGATAAAAAATACAATGTATGAAAATATGGGTTAAATTGTATCATGAATCATCTCCAAGTCGTCGGTTCACACTGTGTCGTTTGCCGCCACTTCATAACTTTAGAACGTCAACGATTTATGATAAAAATATTTGCGGTTAACATACTTTGATACAAAGATAAAAAAGTGGTAGCCAATGCTTTTGTAAGAAATTTCAACCTCTTTTGGACGTTCAGTGGGACAAATTGTAAAGTAAATTATGGTGAGTGACAGTTCTGCATCCACATCACTCAACAATCACCCCACGTTCAGTCGCCTCTTACAATACACGCGTGAAGATATGGATTAGTGCTATTATATAAATAACCAACCGTCACGCCATATATTACGATGTAGCAGAGGTACTAATACTTCTAAAAATCACGTGACATATTCACCGGGTGTTTAAAGTACCCACGTTTTGCTTGGACAGTGTACTAACGTGATAGAGGGCAGGCCTGTCGCTGTTTTGTACGAATACACTGTCAAATGACAAAGTAAAACTTAGCCATGTGGGTGTCCTTACGATGTTTTCACTCGCCGTTAACCCCCATGATAAATTAACCACACATATGATTTTAGAAAAGACAAATTACATCATAATCGTGTACATGATAAGCAGTGTTCTACCCACTGAGCTATCGGGGTCGCATTAAATATATAATATATCTATAATAAGTAATAATAAATTAAAGCCGAGCTACGCCTGTATTGAACACACCAAGTTAATTTCCCGCGGAGTGTAGCAACGTCTTGTAGTTATTTCAGTAAACACTCATAATCAGTTTCAGGTCTCGAATTTACGCTCGAGTTACTTCGGAGTTGTGATGGGAAAACAATTGCGGCGAACACAAACATGATGAATTTTTAAACTTTATACGTATTTCTCGACTCAAGTTTCAATTATAAATATTCAAATTTCTAAGCATTTACTTGTTTTATTATGTATCTTACTTTAACTCAAGCCATTTATTCACATTGAGAAGGTAAAGACTATATGGATCACCACATATTTTAATATCTATCGCGTCTTTGATCGATTTTCAGTACTTGAATGCAGGTCAGAGTAATAAGCGCAAAATATGCTTATATTATCTGACTGCGTGACAGCACATTTCTGTAACAAATGTCTACGATTAACCGTAGTAGTTTTCGTAGTACTTAGTGCTATCACTTTGCTACGCCATTACGAAAAATATTCGTAGTTAGAAAAATCGTAGCATACGATGTCGAAATTGTTTGACTTTTTAAACCACTCCAATGTAATCTAAGAACATATTTTATTTTATGCTTTTGCAATAAAAACAAGAATAAACGCATATCAAGTAAAATAGATGTGTATTTAATATACATACAATATAAAAAGTAGCAAACATCGTAGTATATTATAGTCAAGAAATTGAGACCTTTCTTATGTGTTTGTTCTATTAACCAAAATTTATTCCTTATTATAAATTGAATTAAATAGAACTATATCGTAGCTAATAGCAATGTTAACAAATTCGCAGCACTCCTGGATAACCGTAAGATGCTTTTTTCTTTAAATCACAAATCGACTATAAAAGGAGCATGCTATAATAAAACATAAGTAATGTCAAACCGAGTACTCAAGCCATAACGGAGACACTAACGTCGCAGGCAGTGCGGAGACAATGGTGCTCAAGGAAGGCTGTATTTGACGCGTCTTTTGTCAAACATACACGGAATGCGTGGGCATGCAGATGTGACATTGTTACGACATCCATTGTATTCGTGCAAGCCATTCGGTTCCTATTAACTTTATAAGAAAGTATATTGTTTATAGGTTATTAAACCTAAAGTATCATGTATCGCTCGCTTTATTTACAACCCTTACATGTCTCCACAGAGCGTATAGGTATAGGATGCTTTGACCATTGCTTGCTTAATGTCACAAATTACATTTTAAAATTATCAAATTAATTGTAATGGCTGGGTCACTAACCATAACAAGTTAACTTATATAAGGAATTGAGATATCTAACGATGAGTTAAGGTATTTTCTATACATGTAGCTATCAAGTAAAAAAAAAACATTAATCATCCGTTACTGTACAAATTGGTCTATAAAACAAGTGAGGATTACAAAAAGTAAAGTGAAACGAGCTACGAGGAAGACATTTTAATGGGCTATATAATTCATACACCCCAGCAAAAGTTGTTGTTAGCATCAAATGAAATTGCCTTATATTTATAAAAGAGCTTTGTAAACATTTATAAAATGATTAAATTAACACTTTACCTATCCCATGGCTATTTTACTTTCCCAGCACTAGATGTCCCGCAATCATTCTCATAATTTAGATAAATACACTTGTGCATTATTTGTCATGCACGAACGTATCAAGCCAGCTTTTCAGTGCATTACATGTAATGCATGGACAGTTAAAGAGTTAAATTATATGCCAGCAAACAGATCGATTCTAATTATTAGATAGGAAGCCACAAGATAAAGATCATATGCAACTTTCTCAAAGAGCAAAAATATTATTTATTTAAATTAACGTCAGATAAAGCCAGAAGCCTCCCCTTGCATTGTATACGAAAGCCTTCATGCTCACGATATGTGATTCACAAACGAAAGAGGAGCTCTATTACTCGCATGAAAACATTCAAAACGGTAGAATAATAGACGGAATTATTAAATCACATAACAAAAGAAGGGAATGAAAGATTCGTTGATAGACGTACAATAGGGATGGAGGCGGTATTCAGGCTGACTCAACGTAGAATTTGATTGACATTAAATAGCGTTTATAGAAAGGAAATTAAATAAATACCCCTAGAATTAATACGAAAATATAATACTGAAATATATATTTATTGTGATTACATACATATATCACGGCCATATAACCCCAAAAATGGGTAGCCAGAACTTCAGATCTAGAAACTCTTCAGCCATATTTATTGTTATTTGTTTGTAAAATGTCGGAAATTCAAAGTGACACAATGTACTTCCTAGGATATTTAGTAACCAGTAAAGAAACGATAGGTACTTGCCTTTTGTATACATTTTCTGTAGAGAATATTTACTCATATTTAAGTACATACACAAACGCATGGGTATAATCTTTAAAAAGGTAGCCAGAACTTTGTATCAAATATTTGACCTACTGTTGGCAATATAAAGGGAAAACACGGTAACCACTTACCCAACCCGCTCACTAAGCATTCACTTCACAATGAAAAAACCGGTCTTATAATATGCAGTAAGAAACCTCACTGAAGCGATTTCCGCAACAATGGCTTCATATTTTTCCATAAAATTATTCCGGCTGGTCTCATTTCGGTGGTTGCTTAGCAGACGCAAATATAAGACTCATAAATCTTATGAATATTTTGCGGAAGCTAAATGAAAAATCTACTCGCAACATTGCACAGACTGGGCTCTAAACAATACCGCAGAAAATGTTTAGGGACCACTTTACTCACACATACATGCGTTTGTAATATATTTACAAGAAAAGGCAGTCATATATTAAGAATCACCATTTCTTTGCTATTATTATGACAATAGAAAACATACTTATGCCTCTAGTTTTATATATCTAAATTAAAGTTATCACAGTTAGTAATACTGTAGTTTTCTTTATTGACGCATACACATATGCACATATTTTTCTACATGAAGCCATCAAACGTTTAAGTTCACTAGTTATGGTTATATGCACTAATAGGTGTTAGAATATCAATATCTAGCCCATTCTTTTAACCAAATTTAGCACTTTTAGCTTAGCAAGGATTGTAATACTAAGAAAAACAGAAACAGAAAAGTCATAATAATTGCAGGTTTGCATTACTGAAAGAATTAAAAAGACAATTAAGCTGATCAAAGATTATTTTCTACTAATTTAACTTCGTAAAAACGTTAGTCAAGTTGATCGTAAATAATTGTGGCAAATAAAACACTAATTAATAAGTGTGTGTGTGTGTGTGTGTGTGTGTGTGTGTGTGTGTGTAATAAATAAAGGTGATAAACCCTATTAAATGAAATGAAACGAGCTCGAATAGAAATCCCGCCCAGATCTTACCGGGTAGACTATTGAATAATGAAATTGTGTTCCGAAGCGTTCGAGCAGAGCAGCGGAAACGAATTAACATTTTATTCAAACTACACTACCTAAATAGCGCAGCTTTTATGAAGTTACTTCAGTAGGAATATCATAGCTTCTGAAGCGGTAGAATTGATTATGTTGTTGATTCACTCAGTACTTTAACGAAACTCGTCAGAATTGTTATAATTGTGATGTTATTCGCAATTTCTAGCCAAAATTATAACATCTGCTAGCTATCATTGCACCTTTTGAAGAAAAATTCAAAAAGTCTTAATGACTATTTATAAAAGTACAATTAAAAACCAGGACTGGTAAATCTATCTGACATATACCAATAAAACTGTGCAATTTTTTTTAAACACTGCCTGTCTATATATCTTCTCATGACGTAAAATCTACTGGACGGACTTTATCTTTGACATGTTACCCTAGCTTACACGCCGGATTAAGATGATGACAACCATTTATCCCAGATTTAGTACGGGTTCCCATCTGATCATAATCCTTAAAGAACTGCATTTATTGAAATTTTCTCTTCCTCTATCTTCATTTTGATAGAAAGTCCTCTACATATTTAAGTCTTATAAAAAAATACACTCTAAGAGTTTGTAATAGCGGATGGAAAGTAAGTTAATAACATTGTCTTTCTAATTATAAACCAGTTAGCAACCAGACCTTTCCACTATCCGTAAATAAAATGCCGCGATAATAAAACAATGGCCTCTGTCTTTGAAAACGAATCTCTCTAGAGTTAATTACCGATTTTTAAGACGCCCACGAAATACCGAGACGACGCCTTTCATAAAACAAAGTGAGATTAGAAGATAATGTCTTTGAGTGTCTCCTTACTAAATCTCAAAGGAATCAGTCCATCACTCTGTTTAATTTTAGTTGTAAGCCCTATTTTTTGTTATAAGCTAATGTTTTCTTTCAAGCTGTGTTGTGTTGGCTTAGGATAGCACTACCCCATTTCTTCCGGTGGGTGTACGTAAGAGGCGACTAACGGTATTGGGGCTTTTAAGGGATTTTTGGGCTATGCGGTTGGAGACCAATCACCAACAACCTTTATTTTACCATCTTTTCCCCACTCATCTTTCCAAACGTCGCTGAGGCATTTCGAATTCCTCAGCTCTGGCTGCCCCTTCTAGGGATTAATAGTTTTCTTTCAAGATGGAGAATTAACTATCAACTTCAGCTGAGAAATTTATGATACTGAAGCTGCGGCTATCTATTTTTGGGTATAATAGTCCTGAGTATTGGTAGCTTTCAAATGAAATGAAAATGAGCATTGGCAGAGAACATTGGCAGAGAATTAAAAAAAAAATCATTTTAACAATGCTTTATTTATTATATTTTGTCATATAGTTTTTATGAACTAATTAAATGAATTAAATGACTTTAATTGAAATGTATCCGAAACAAGTGTACTTTAGAAACGAAATCCATATCGAATGGAAACTACGTATGAATATGAAGACATACCTACTTACACTCGTGGCTATAAATCCCAAACATGAAAGCCAGTGCTTCTGTTCGTGTATAACGCTCTGCTACCATTTAAAAAAAACTTACTTGAGTCCCTTGGGTGTTCTCTTCGATCTCCCAGAATTACTGAAGAGGTTTCACTTCTCACTATTTTGATCAGATCTGAATGCATCCAGTCTTTGATGAAAATACGATTCCCTGGCCAAAGGATATCCTATTTAGTGAATATTAACTTGCTTTCTTTTGTATTCCACGAATATCTTTATCAGATGATTTCTGATTCAACGTGTGCACCGCCACCGCACCCAATGCACATCAAAGTTTTGTTTCAACCGAGATCACTTTTATATTGTCCACAATTCCACCGATTCACAACATAAACAATCAAATATATTCACTGCCCCTTTCTATTATTATCACAATACTCAAACTTTATACAAAATTAATTACAATACAAAATCGCCATCAAAATTAAGTCAAGTTACCATCCATCAATCTATCCATCACAGACTCAATATATAGAATATGCTAAAGCTAAGCGCATTCCGCCAGAAAACAAGTACTTAATAATCTGGCGCGAACAGCTTCAGAATAAGAAACTCTTTAAGATACATGTAAAACTTACACTAACATTTGACATTAAAACACTTTTGGATATTGAGTGCCGAAAAGATTATAAAATACAGATTGATTGATAATGGGTCTCCAACCGCATCGCCCATCGAGCACTTAAAAAACTCAATCGACTCTTACGATACCCGCGAAAAGTAATGTGTTAGTGCTGTTCTACGCCGATACAACACAGCTATAAGATAAAGTTAATTCGATAGACCGATTAAATATAAATATTCTCCATATAATATTACCATCAAGAAGTATCAGCCTCCACTAGAAAGTAATAGTGAGATTATAATTTTAATGTCAACAAATTGCTAACCCAATTTTAACTTTAGTCTCCAAATCCCTAAATACCGCCGCCTAATAGGCAGGCACTAGCAAAGGTTTACTGTTAATGAGTACAAAACTATTAACAGTCTTTGAAAGGCTGTTAGTAAGAGCTCAGACTCAAATTCAGTGGACGGCGGCATTGCCATTTTAAAATATAGTTTCACATAACGCATGTAGTAACTCACGGTTATAATATCAAAAAGGGATAGTTAGAGCTTGTATATTTCTTTCACTTTTAAATTTTATTTGTCAAATTAAAATCTTTTCTTTGTTTCTTTCTAATATGTGCTGAAAAGTTGTACAGTTGAAATTACAAGTGATTTGTTGCAAACATATGAGCGTCTTAAATTTACCTAGGTTGTTACATCTTTGAGTCACCTCATTCAACGATCTCGCAAAACAATGAGGTAATATTCGTAAATCAAAACTTGTATGAACATTTCTTATTACCATCTTTTCCTCAATCAACTTCCAAAAGTGGCTGAGGAATTTCTCATTCCAAAGTTCTGGCTGCCCCGTTAAGGGATATAGTAAGTATGTATGTATGAGTATGTATATATTAACATTTCAACAATTTTTAAGCTGATACATACAGATTAAAATCAAAGTTAATAGTTGTACGAATTAGTCGGAATGATCTTGTATATAGGCAGATGGATGGAAATATAACCTCAAGCGCAATACACACTGAGCCCGCTGGGCCGCCAACATTGCCCGGTGACCCAACCCGGCGACCTCAGTGTGTATTGCTCTTATCACAGACAACAATACAGTAGCGGCGATAAAACTGATGCTTCAGACAAATGGTTACAGCCCGGCATTTACTTCAACAAATTTAAAATTATCACATTCGCATGCTAAACTAAACTGTTTTACTTTAAAATAAGAATGGTAAGAGCGTTATCTTAAACATGCCACTCCCGTGTTGTCTGTAAGAAAAATACAATAACTTGTTGAATATTCGCCCAGTGTTGAGATGTAAAGAGCTGTAATTTACATAATTCTCGGCTAATTTGGCGGTATCGAGTTAATTTCATAAAACAGAACGTTATGAAACTCCTCTTTTATGTTAATAAACATAATGTAATGTTTCGTTTGAAGAAACTGTCTTTAAAATCGTGCCCCGGGTGCTTTATCTTGGAAACATTTTTGTTGAATTCATAATTACGTAATTCGATATAAGATAGAATAACAATTTAAGTATAAACCTAGAGTATAGAAAACATATCTCTTTGGGATATAAATTACGTAAGTTACTTTCTTTAAGTTTTGTTTAATAGGTCAAAGTAGAGATAGTTTTATTTAAGTTACGTTTACAACTTACACGAGCGGGACCCTTGTAATGCGGCATTATATGGCTTTGACCAATATATTTTGGCCCGATGCACTAGAACGACATAGGACTTAAATCTACGCCAATACCCGATAAGTTTGTGCAGGATCACTTTAAATAAACTGCTATACATATACATTTTATGTACATAGTTATAGTTTATGTTAGATATGTCTGTAAGGGCAAAAGTTCGTACGTGTTTCTACTTTTTAATTTATTTAAAATCAAATAACGAGGACAAAATGAAGGCTTTTTACAAAACACAAATGATAATAAACACTGAAGGCGGAAATCATTTCAAATGCTTGATAAAATAAAAATGGACCATGTTGCTGAAGTGCGCTGTAATTACGTCTGAATCTGAATTATAAGTTTTTTTATTATTCAATGATTACTTTATGACATTCCTCCGTGTATTGCTAAATATTTCTAAGCATTTTATGCCTCCATCGAATGTATGATTTCTAATTCAACACTATTTCCATAAAATACGATACAAATATTTTTTAGACAAAATGTTACATACATAATGCAAAAACTATGGAAACAAAGATAAATTATTATCTTATTGTTTAACTCGAAAAAACAAGTTTACCACCAATCCCCTTATTTAAGACATAGCTGAAAACAAATTAGCACTTAACCCCAGTTAAGGCTGCACTCGATTAACCCGATAAGCAGTGTAACGAATGTGTGTACGTAATTGGATGTAATTGTCTGCAGCAGCGGTGTATCTTCGGAGGCTAATAAGTTAACAATTACGCTCGTGCTCGGATGTTGTCGCGGGGCTTGGGGCAGCCTCGAGCGCTCCGTGGGCGGGCGGCGCCCATCTGTTACGTACTGTGGAAATATGATACCCTACATGGTTTTTGCTGAAATTTTTAAATTCGTTATTAAAGTGATATGGGTTTTAGATTTGATATTGCTCGTCTTGATTTATTTCAACTCCCAGGGGATATTAAAAAGATGTTGCTTTCATTAATTTGATTTCGGAAAAACGTCAAGTTTCTGTTTAAATTTCATATCATTATGTTATCAACTATTAATTTTGTAATGTACTTTTTCCTCGACCATGTCTTTAGACATATATAGTTTAAACGTTTAGAATGAGAAGAGCACTACAAATATATTTACTCTATTATTCATTGGCCAGTCAAGTATTTCGTTATATTGCAAATACTTAGTTTTACTGAAATGTACTAAGGAAAAGCCAAGTCGTTCACTTGTACAATCACCATTTTGCATAACTTCCGTTGATTTACCTACATTCAGCAGCCTGTTTATATGCCGTTTCATTCCTCCCGTTTCGCTCTCCTGCCTTTTTAAGAACGTTTTTACGTCTTCTTCCATAAAAAATAATTGTGGTTATATTTTATAACTCGCACAAAATGGCCGCTGAAATTAGATCACGTTCCATTCGACAAACTTACAGCGAGGTATCGGGAACTTTTATACATCTCGTATTTCTTCTTAACATAAAAGGATTTATGGGCGCAGTTTATTATCCGTTGTTTTGGTGACCTTGGACAGATAATAAAACTTAATTTTGTTAAAGTTGCGGAGCGGAGCCTTTGCACAATTGTGTGGCCGTATATTCTTGAAAAAAGGATCGTTTTAACAAACAGAGACAAGATTTTTTCCTCAAAGAACAAAGAATATATTTCAGAGTAAAACTCACTTCATTCTTGATCCTATTTTTGCTATTTCGTAGTGTAATCAAAAATTCTTCGTAAACATAGCTGTGTACCACTCAATTTCTAAAAGTGACTTAGTATTCTCTTATTCTGAAGCTCTGGCTACCCCTTTAGGTATTTGTAGCTGTGAGTATATGCACGTACTTTATATTTTAAAAAAACGATGCATACAATGCTGAAGCTCACGAGTTCTCCTATCCCATCTTACACGACCTCAGACAACATCAAACATTTTGCCAACATCGAACGCGAAACAGCGAGGTATACAGCGCCACGCATGACTGCAGCAAGCCATCAGACTGTCACCCGACTTCCCAACTTGGTCTGACACGCTTTCACACTGTCGCTTTTTACTCGCGCGACGTCCAATTTCAACAACTTTCAGCGATTTGTTCGCAAACAGCTTTAATGGAATTCTAAACTGTAGCCTTATAATTCCTATTTATTTGCGTCTTGAAAATGTTTTAAAGTCTAATTGTATACATACGAAGGCGTAGTGCGAGAGTTCAATCATTAAGAGTTTACGTTAAGTGGAGAAAGGATTTATATAATTAATTTCGGATGGTTGTGAGTCTCTCCAATATCCTCTTCACCACAAGCACTGTAAAAAATGGGATTGTATTGCGAAATAGCCGACACTTGCACAGCTTAGTTATATAATAAAGTAAAAACAAGTCCAGCTTCAATTCCCTAAATGTGATTTAGCTCCAGAAGTTCGCACTAGGCCACCGTGTAAAACAATATCCTAATCCATCTATTTAAAATGTTTTGAGCTTCTCAGTGTGAATATGAATGATTTTTGTATTCTTCTACTTATAGTTTCGGAAAGAAATATGATTATATATTATGCGCGAAGTAAAAAGCATAGTTCAAGAAATTCAAAAAGATGCAAATTCTACTAAAATATGTGAACTAAATACATTTAAATAAAACGAGATATTACATAAATATACGTTCCAGGGACGATACTAAGTGACCTCCATTCGGAGGGCGGCATCATTCGAAATACGAAACTAATCGATTTTTAAGTGCGATATTTCGCTGTAAAATCACCATTTATATAGTTCATATCATAACTGTTTTAATTGCAGATTCATGTTGGGCGCCAATAAGTTGTAGTTGTTTAGTTAATGGCTTCTACATATTAATTATACATCGGCATCGCGTTGACTATTCATCTTTGGTATAATTCATTTATCGTTTCATAGAATTACACGTTTATAATTGGTATCAATGTCTTAGAATGTGGAACATTTTACTATTAATAGAAGTTAATTTAGATGGGTGGAGTTAATAAGGCGATAAGATAGGATGATGATAAGGGCGCTCTTTTATCTCTAGTACTGAAACATTTAAAAACCACGTGGGTATGTGAACCATCATAGCATTATAGGACAAGATATCTTTGAAATTTTGCTTTGAACCAAGATTTAAATTCTTCTAAAAGTTTTCTGGCGTCAAACAAAAACTTTTAAGAGAATAAGTCTTAAAAGGCTTTTTAATGTGTCCCTGTTTTACAAAA
Organism: Bedellia somnulentella; assembly: GCA_963576735.1. Lineage (NCBI taxonomy): Eukaryota > Metazoa > Arthropoda > Insecta > Lepidoptera > Bedelliidae > Bedellia > Bedellia somnulentella. The sequence continues at coordinate 16,113,949 of OY755183.1, forward strand.
AAATCTGCATAATCATATAACGAAAGATGGAAAACATTTTTGTTATACTCATTAAATGAGTCACAAAAATCAAAAACACCGAAATAGTTATTAGTACACAAGGTAGTCTGAGTTATGAATAACATAATAAATGAACATTTCAATACAGTCATAGCCACATTCTAAAATCAATTGAAGCGTGATATGAACAATGAATCATTTCGACCGCTCCAAAACTAATTGTACAAACAAACTGAATTACAAATGAACTGGCTCATAACTAGATGATATTCGATTACACTGTTTCCTATAAAGAGTGAAGGTCACGTGGTGTCGAGAGAGAGGACTTTATTACGACCATCGACCGTTGATATACGACCTCCGTCACATTGGCCGGCACAAGGATAGAACCTTAGAACTTGATTTGAAGTTACCTTTCCTTTAAGGGTCTTAATCAGGATACGGGAGACATGTAGGAGAAAATGTATAATTAACTATTGTATCGTGAGTTGGAAGCAAAAGTGTCATGTAATATCAAATAATAAGCTGAATTTGAATAAAATCTTTAGCAGTTGACTTTTTGTCAATCATTGGGTCGACAAACTTTAACAATAATTTCTGTGTTTTTTATACGGGCTCGATAACTTAAGGTGACCTTTTGGAAAATTTGTTGTTTTAGTTAGCTATATTATTAACCAAGCTAGGATAAATTTTATAAAATGATTTGCGACCATCCGGGAATAGGAACCAAAAAGGAGCATAAACTTGGGCCTTCAACCGGCTTTATGCCACGGAGTCATACTTTACACTAATAAACATTTTTCAGGCATTGTCTAAAGACATAACTATACTCACGGCTATAAATCCTTAAGAGTTTTGCCTGAGCTTCAGATTTAGATATTATGTAAAATAAAAGTTGTTGGGAATGGGTCTCCAACAGTATCGCCTAACGATCGCTTAAAAAGCACTAACACCCAAGTCACCTCTCACAACCACCGCGGAAAAATTGTTTAGTGCTATTCTAAACCGACACTACACACTTTTTATAAATCATCTAAAGCTGTCCACAAAATAACAATCAATATAAAACAGGTCGCAAACCCAGCTCATCCAATATTCAGCATGATTATTGCCGGTGGGCGAGCCGCTACAATATTCATGGCCGCAGCCTCCGGGATCACGTGATTCGCCCGGACACCGTCGACATGCGAACACTAACTTCATAATTGATAAGACTGGCATTCACGTACGTAGATTTAACGTGGACGCATTTAGGATGATAAAGAGTAGGTTTTATTTTTGCTAAGTTCAAGGTATATCAAAAGTTACTGATTCTCTGGCTACCTTTTTTGTGATTTATTATATAGTCGTGACTATAATGTATGTGTGTCATATACGTTGGTATTTTACCACTCGAAACTACCACTTCGTACGACAATTATTTTATAAAAGATTTTGAGGGTTTTCACATTAATCATTTTCTACCTTAACCTCCACCTTTTTAAATCAAAAAGTATTCTATGTTACTTCTAATTCCTTCAAAAATATGTGTAGGTACCTAACTTTAATGATCGGAAATCGAAAGCTTCATGATTTTTCATCTGAACGATATTCGTTTGAGTCTAACACCGTTGACCGTTTATGCACGGTGCCAATACGTAACTTTTACGTTTCGTTTTTCATACTTCCTGTGTGTGCTTGTCACTAGTGACGGTACTGACTGAAAAATTGTGCTTTGACGTAAAACGTGACAGCCATTTACTGAGTCTGTGCCCTTTTGTAGCTACAAAGCGAAATCTTTACTTTTTATTTCATTTTTGTCTTGTACTTTGTAATCGTAACGTTTTTAATTTTGTTAGTTTTCGAATTATCGTTTCCTTCTCGTTTTTTTTACTTTGTTTTAAAGATTTTAAAATCTATTTTTATATTAGTGTAATTTAACACCTAACACACGCACACACTTGGGTTTGCGACAAATTCAAACTTATTTTCGTTTCACAAAGGCACTTTATTATAAGAAGGCTAAGTGTCACCCATCACATAAAAGACCAGAAAGGAGAAAGGGGATGAATGGTATGACATAAGTCGAAAGGTAAGAGTTTAAAAAGTTACGCTTGTAGCTTTATGTAACCGCCTCTTCCCTTTTCGATAAGCATTTTTGGTTCAAAGTTTAAAGGACCAAGTTTTAATTTAAAGTTTTAATTTCAACAATAATTTATGTTCCATCACCAATTCCATGGAAATAGTAAAATCCGATAAACCGTCGACGTAGCTAGATAAATAATAAACAACAGCGTGTAGATGAAAACCCGAGTCGCCGTGACGCGTGCGAGTGCTGCCAATGTTTTCGTGTCGAACACATCAGTTTTATTCTGGTTGCTGTGTGAAGTCAGCTTACATTTACTCAAAACCACAAATCCTAAAAATGCTAGCCAAAACAGCTAGAAACACCTCAGCCACATTTGGAAGTTGATAGGCGAGAAGATGGTAGAAAGAAATGATGGGTCTCTAAACGCATTGCCCAAAACTCCTTGTTCGTAATTTCTGGCAAAAAGAATATCTTCTCAGCCTCAACAATCATTTGTGTTTGATAACCAAATCCATAGAAACAGTTAAATCAGATAAACCGTCGATATAGCTAGGTAAATAATAAACATCAGCGTGTAGATGAAAACTCGAGTCGCCGTGACGCGTGCGAGTGCTGCCAATGTTTTCGTGTCGAACACATCCATTTTATTCATGAGCTCGGAACTCGGATCGCATATTTGTGTTTCGCGAATGGCGATACTCGATGTTGTGGAGACACCATTGAACCTAATATTTTCTAGTTGCTGTGTGAAGTCAGCTTATATTCAGGGTTGTTATATTGGGCGATATTGGGGCTTTTCAAGTTATTCTTTGTGGATCATAAAGCAATCCATTATTTTCAATCGTTTTTCTATTTGACTTTCAAAAGCACTTGAAATTTCTTATTCTGAAGCTCCAGCTACTCCTTTTTTGAATTTTATGTTATGAGTATATATATTATCTTATAACTTTAGAAATTATTCCTAACCTGTAAGGGCATCTCTCTGCCTCCCCGAGTGTGAATTAATGGCGTGCGTATATGTATGTAACCTATTCTCATGGCTACAATGTAGCAATTCGTCAGCAAATTTTAGAAGTAGTAAGGAAAAACAGATGGTTAAATAAGGATTGCTCTGATGGGTTTCGACACGAGCCGCCGTAAATATGAGATAGTGTTAATTAGACGGCTTTGAAGCCATTATTCTCTGACGACGAAATAAGTTTTAAAGAGACTCAAACTTTCAGGCCGAATATCCTCGAAGAGGTTGCTAGAGGTTCTAATACTTCGAACAGCACGTGACATTGTCACCTGGTGTTTAGGGTAACCTTGGTCAGTGTACTCGCGTGATAGGAGGCAGGCCTATCGCTGTTTTTTATGTATACAATGTCACATGACCAATTACAACTCAGCTTTGTGTTGCTGCAGCAGTTTTTGCCGTGTAGTGTCGGCTTAGAAAAGCACTACCCCGCTTCTACCGATGGGTGCAAGTATGAGGCGACTAACGGTATTGGGGCTTTTAAGGGATTTTTGGGCGATGCGGTTGGAGACGAATCACCAACAACCTTTACTTTACCATCTTTTCCCCACTCAACTTTCCAAAAGTGGCTGAGGAATTTCTAATTCCTTAGCTCTGGCTACCTCTTCTTGGGATTTATAGCCGTGAGTATATGTATGTATGTATGTTTTTAATCACCGTTAACAACCATGGTAAAATAACCACACATATGTCTTTAGAAAAGTCTAATTGGTGTACGCCTAGAATTTGAACCCACGCCTGTCTGCATGACGGAAGGGAGTTCTTATCCATTAAGCTCTAACGTAAAGAGAGGTATGACAACAATAAGATATCATTTTGCAATAAACCGGCCCGTCAAACAGTTTATATTTTGAAATATCGCAAACCTCCAATACTCAATTCCATTCATTACAAATAAATATTGAAAAAGGGTAATGCGGTAAATGGAGCAATGAATAGCCTAATGACCTGTCAATCGGTGTCTGAAAAGGCCCGCATGGCTGTGCATGATGCTGTTCTTGTTCCTACGCTTATGTATGGAAGCGAATGTTGGGTGTGGCAGAAGAAGCATGAGAGCAGAGTGAATGCAGTAGAGATGAGGTCGCTCAGAAAAATTTGTAATGTTAGATTATGTGACCGAGTGAGAAATAGTGTTATTCGTGAAAAGTGTGGTGTGAAAGATGATATTGTAAGAAAGATAGAAAAAGGAATGTTGAGATGGTTTGGGCACATAGAGAGGATGGATGATAGAAAATTGGTAAAAGGGATCTATAGAGCTAGTGTGGATGGTAATGTTAGTAGAGGACGACCACGGAGAACACACTTGGACCAAATTGAGAGTGTGCTCAAAAAGGCTGGCGTCCGAAGTATGAAGAATAAAAGAGCATGTATGAAAAGATTGATGGATGTAAACGAAGCTAGAGAGGTTTGTCAGGATCGTGCGAAGAGGCGATCAATAGTCTCTGCCTACCCCAATGGGAACTAATGGCGTGAGTATATGTATGTATGTACAAATAAATATGAACACTCTTTTTATAGCATTACTCGTCGTTATCATACCAGTAAGACTCCGTTTGAAAATACTGGCAAATATTTTCAAGGGCTTACAACAGCGCTGTGAAATTACCAACAATTTGTTCTTATGCTAATATCAAATATAAATAACCATAAAAGCATTTCAAGGGCTTACGCGTCTCTGCGAGAATCCTCATTGTTGTAATTTTTTCATACTTCACTTGAGAAATAATGTTATGTACGACAACGCATTTTGGGGAAAACACATTCCTATCCCTTTTACAGCTGTGTAGTGCTTTTTTTCAGTTATTCGTGAAGTTTCGGTAAACATTTATAAACAACATAAGTCGATCTTTAATTTATAGGCGAGATTAAATCTGGGTTGAGTCTTTATAAAACACTCGTAAACGTCAGAAAACAAACGGTCTTATCGAAATTTCGCTTTTGTAAAAGTCGATCATGTAGGTACGGTTTAAATGAGATGAGTGTCTCAAAGGTATCTCAAAAAGCAATGGTTAAATACCCAACTGGCAAAGCCTGTATGTTAAAATATTTATGTAACGTCGCGTCGAGATCAAACAGTAATTTTAGTCATGTTTTTCATTATGAAGAGACTAAATGTTGCCTTGTAAATAAGAAATGGAATTCTGATGTATTGGTAAATATTTTGCTCATTGCAAAAATAATACCAATCGTTACTAAATATCAGGCTAAGCCTGGTTAACCGTTAAAAAATTGTTAAAACCACACCGTGTACCGAACGGAAACAAAAGCTAAAACCTTTGTTCTTTTATTCTACACTCGCAACTCTCTGAAGCAGCAAAAGGTTTTTACAGTCTAGTAGTTTAGGTATAGTTAAGAACCGAACAGAATGAGCGCAACAGAGTTTTCGTGATCCCTTTGCAAAAACCCTAGCAGTTATAACATTCACAAACAGGAAGGAATCAAATTGTCGACAGAATCACCGAACGTAGCAATAAAACTTAATATTTCAACGCAAACAAACTTAGCTCTTTAACTTGCAGCATCAAAACTAGTATCTGTGTCTATTGTAATAAGAGCTACGGGGTTGGTATAAGAATATTGTAATATTAGTTAAAGTTGGAGAGCACTAGATGGCGCTGCTAGTCTGGAACGTGACACTCGCTCCGACTTTGAGGAGTTTTTGAGTACAGATCAGGGCAATATTAATTCGGTTGTTTGTCAGAACATTGTTATAAGACAGAACCAGCTCTTTATATAAGACAACAAACGGCTTTATCGCATTCTGTGCTTACAATACGATTACGGAGTTCTAAACGGGAAATAAGCTCGGATAATCCATTAGGAGTAATGGTTTCGAGTTTATTGTCGCGACACGTTTTTGTTAACTGTAAAAACATAGTAAGAGTGTTACAGAATGAACTTAAATGTATATACATGTTATGGTCCGTCTTCTCTTGTGAGTTTAGTGAAAAAAGATAAAAGAAACTCGAGAGCTTTTTCAGGAACGTACAAAGAAGCAATCAATACTCTCTACCAAAAACAGGAACTAGGAGCTTGAATATATTTATGTATAATAAGTCCTAAACTCAAGCATTAGACCAACTATCACTTATTAGTCAGCACCACCAGTTATGATATTTAAAATAAAATTAATCTATTCGTCACATTTTATTACAGAAGGCATCATAATGCCTACGACAATGACGAATTCTGGACGTAATAATTCTTCAAGCGTCACTTCAGCGCGCCGGCCGATCCGCATAAAGGGAGCGAGTAGAATAGCAATCGAAGTTTTAATCTGTTCGAGACCCCGTTCTTTGTATTTGCGACTGTCTGTGATATCTTTCACTGACAGCCTTTCATTTTCATTCCAAATCGTTTTTTGCGTTCACAGGCAATTTAGTTATTGTTTTGGCGTAGAAAGTTTTCAATAAACCGTTTGTTTCAAACTTTAATATAGAATGAAAGTATGCAGTCACATATTTGGTTCTTAATTCAGAGTATGATCTTAAATATAATCTTCTCATATTCAAAACTCATTAAACAAAATTACAAGCATAGAAAAGTCTTGGAAACAGTCTCGTTTATTATTAATACTGTTACGACATCTGTTCGCAAGTAGGAGATAGGATTTGCCACTACTAGATAACAGATGGCGTTACTAGTATTCTAATAAGTAAAGGAATTACTAGATGTTTCTCGAATATCGACTTTTCGAGAATGTGGTACTAGAACTTTCTGTAATATTCGCGTATTTGAGATTTGGCATATATAAAGAGCGACGCGTGCTACGGAGTGATTCGAGTACGAAGAACTAAAGCGAGAACAAGCGAAATACTAGAGCGAAGAAATTAAATACGACAGTGCAGTGATATACGGATTACGGAAATAAGCTTAACGGTGTGGACAGTGTTACTATAACGGAGTAAATTAGTGTTGTTAATTAGTGCGAGTATCGATAGTTAATTATCGATAGTGTTTGTTGTGTTGTGTAAAGTGCGTTATTGGTCAATAAATATAATTACACCTTATTGCACGAAAGTGTGACTGGTATTTATCAAATTAAGAACCCGGTACGTAACAATTGGTGACAGAAGTGGATTTGAAGATGCCAGTTATGCCGAAGGAAGACGGAAGAGAGGGTGTGAAGACACGCGCTCAGAAAGCCGCAGAGGGTGAACAGCTGTCGGAAATGAGTTCATCGGTCACGAACCCTCGGAGTGACATTCCAGAGGAGACGTCCGCGGTGACTAACGCGCCGTCTACATCAACGGCGCCGGCGGCCGCAACTAATACTGACTTGACGATGATAGTTGAAATGTTTCAAAGCATGCGTGAAGCACAACAAAGCATACAGGATGTTGTGAAAAACATACATTCGGAGGTACAGGATGTTAAAAAAAACATACATTCGGAGGTACAGGGTGTTGTGAAACAAGAAGTTCGTGAGTTGCGCGAGGAACAGCAAACTAAGTTCTCACAAGTTCTCACTGCGGTCAATGAAGTCAGTGGTCGGGTGGTTACTGTGGAAAAAGACGTAGAGCAGATGAAGGAGCAGGTAACCACTATTGAGAAAGATATCGATGACATGAAGACCGACTTCCGCGGAATGGAGAAAAGGGTTCTGCAGCTTGAATCACGACCGGTCAAGGTTGTCTCCGGTGAGAATGTAGTAGCTGTCCATGGTCCTCGTGTGAAGGTTCCTCCCTACGACGGAACAACATCCTGGTCGGCGTATAGACATCAGTTCCAGACTGTTGCGGCTGCCAATGGTTGGACTGATGAACAGTGTTTGACTGCACTGACGGTGGCGCTCCGAGGTCAAGCACTGTCAGTAATAGAGGCGCTGCCGACTCCGAGTGGTGGTTTCAAGGACCTGCTGGATGCGTTGGAGTCTCGCTATGGAGAGCGACACCTGGAGCACGTGTTCCGCGCTCAGCTGCGTGATAGGGTCCAGCGTTCTGGAGAGGGACTTCAGCAGTGGGCCCTTGAAATCGAGAAGCTCGTCCGCAAGGCCTATCCCAGTGTAGATCCGAAGACGGTGGAAATGAACCTGGTGCAAGCATTCGTCGACGGCATCAGAGATATCGAAGTGAGAACAGCGGTGAGACTTCAACACCACACGTCTCTCAAGAATGCCTTGGCGAACGCTCTAGAAGTTGAAGCTTGCCGCCAGGATACGCGCCAAACTCATCGACTTCGTGAGATTGCGGAAGCAAATGAGGACGTCAAGGTCATTAAAGCACCCGTCGGAAGGAGTACTGGACCGATTTGTTATGGCTGCGGGAAAAGGGGCCATTTGAGATTAAGTTGCCCGTTGAGGGAAAGAATGCAAGATGTACAATCCCTAGTGCGTGAAAATGGTTTACATGCTAGTGAAAAGATGAAAACCAGATATGACCGTAAAGCTAACACGTCGCGTTTCGAAGAGGGTATGCTCGTCTGGTTACACAATCCAACTCGCCAGAAAGGGAAGTCCCCTAAGTTACAAAATAGGTGGGAAGGACCGTACAAGGTGGTCACTAGAATAAACGATGTAACGTACAGAATTCAACGCCAACCTAGAGGGGCTTCGAAAATAGTTCACATCGATCGACTTGCGAAGTACCATGGAAGCAATAATACTCGGGACGAGTATTAATGTAAGGAGGGGGTAATGTTACGACATCTGTTCGCAAGTAGGAGATAGGATTTGCCACTACTAGATAACAGATGGCGTTACTAGTATTCTAATAAGTAAAGGAATTACTAGATGTTTCTCGAATATCGACTTTTCGAGAATGTGGTACTAGAACTTTCTGTAATATTCGCGTATTTGAGATTTGGCATATATAAAGAGCGACGCGTGCTACGGAGTGATTCGAGTACGAAGAACTAAAGCGAGAACAAGCGAAATACTAGAGCGAAGAAATTAAATACGACAGTGCAGTGATATACGGATTACGGAAATAAGCTTAACGGTGTGGACAGTGTTACTATAACGGAGTAAATTAGTGTTGTTAATTAGTGCGAGTATCGATAGTTAATTATCGATAGTGTTTGTTGTGTTGTGTAAAGTGCGTTATTGGTCAATAAATATAATTACACCTTATTGCACGAAAGTGTGACTGGTATTTATCAAATTAAGAACCCGGTACGTAACAATACGTTTTGAAGAGCTCTCTGCTAACTTGGAGAAACGTTTAGAAATTGTGATTTTTGCGACCTCCCCGACGTGGCGACGTGGTTACTCAATATTTCATAATTCTACTTTCCGACGACTTACAGAGTACTCACTACTTAATGAACAGCACACTTTGATGTCGGTTATACTTGGTTATTGCTTCTTTTATCTAGCAAAAGAGTTACAATTTATGGATGGGAAATTAAAAAGTTAATTATTCGTTTTTATTCTTAGATGATTTTATAGGTATATCTTAATATTTAAAACGCCCAAAATCTTTGGATTTTTATCTTTGCCAAGAATAAACATTTTAAAAGGTATTAAGTGTCATTATAAATAACAGTTATGGTAAGGTAAATTCTCTGCTTATACAGTTTTTTTTACAGTCTAGTGAGGAAATTAAAAGTTTTATTCTATCGGGTTACTGTTCTAGACAGTATTCAGTCGAAAAATAGGAATGATACCAAACAGGATTCAACTTTATTTGAAAAAGAATGAAGGATGCTGAAAGCTATCTTGATTGTATCTTGGTAAAATTATTAATAATTCATTATTGAGAAAATTAAACATTTTCTAAGTACTTCTTACTTCTCAAAATAAATTTCAATATATATCTTACAATTTCCAATTGCAATATCCTTTCAACTCATCTCTAGCATGAAATTATCATCTGTTATAAAAAACGAACAGCGTCTACAGCGAAATTATTCAGACTACTTATGCCGTTGCATGCAAAGCTCCGTCGAGTCCAGCATTTACAGGAAACGCGAGAAATGTTTGTAATGGGAATATCGAATGAATCTAAAACTAGTTATGAATTTTACAACGATAAATTTATGATTAATTTGAGAAAATACTCATATTTACAGCATTGAAGCTAGGTAGCTGTTTCGAGGACGAGAGTGAGTCCATATATAATACGATAGTGATTACTGATTATGGATGATTTCTATTTACTTATCATTCATAGGGCGAGGAGTTTCTAGCTCTAACTAAAGCTCTGGCTACCTTTGGGATTTATGGCCGTGAGTATATGTATGTATGTTAATATCCATATGAAAAGATACCTTCATCGCCATACGTTTGCATTGGGGTTGGCAAAGACTATATATCACCATGTAAGTAATATAACCTCTCTCTGCCAATCCCTTCGGGGTATAGGTACGACGTGAACGTTTGAGTTTGTGTTGAAGAAGATTAATATTAATTGGTGCCATCAACAAAAGGATAGAACCTATAGTAACATAACATAAACATAAACGTTCACGCCGAATATCCCCGAAGGGGTTGGCAGAGGTACTAATACTTCTGACTTTGTCACCTGGTGTTCAGAGTACCCACGTTTTGCATGGACAGTGTATTCACGTGATAGGGGGCAGGCCTATCGCCGTTTTGTACGAATACACTGTCACATGACTAAGTACAACTCAGCCATGTGGGTTTCCTCACGATGTTTCCCTCACCGTTAACAACCATGATAAATTCTAATTCCTAACCTATAGTAGTAGTTACATAGTAACTTGTAGTCGTCATCAAAAAGTAAATTAATGTACCTCTGGAATTTCTGACGTCTCGCGAATAATAGTCTTATATTCTTACCTGTGAACAAAGAAAAACCATTAATATGAATTTGTTGTGAGGAAAACCAGACAAGTTAGTCGAGATCGTACAAAATAGATATTAATTGTCTCTGCCAACCCCATTGAGATATAAGAGCGTGTATATAAGTGATATATTTTTGTGTGTTTGTAAGCAATGATTTGGTTTCGAAGCCACTCCACTTATTGCACGTTATTATTTACGCGAAAAGATGCTAATTTCAGAACAAACATAGGGTACATAACATCACGCTATGTGTCATATGGGAGAGCAAAGTATTAATCGAATTTATCAATGGAAACGACACAACCCACGCGAAGCCGGAGTGTATTTATAAACAAGATACATATAAGCAACCCTTATAGCTCAGTGGATAGAACACCGCTTATTGTGCAGACGATGTGGGTTCAAATCCCAAGTCAGACGTACACCAATATAGTGATGCAAAACAGCGTGAGGAAACCCACATGGCTAAGTTTTAAGTAGACATGTGAGAGTGTATTCGTACAAAAACGGCGATAGGCCTGCCCTCTATACTATGAGTACACTGTCCAAGCAAAACGTGGGTACTCTGAACACCAGGTGACAATGTCACGTAATGTTCAGAAACATTAGTACCTCTGCCAACCCCTTCGGAGATATACGGCGAGAACGTTTTAGTTGTGAGTTGAGTTGATACAACTTATTTCTCTTTAATAGTTAAATTAATAAATGTTTAACCCAGTAAATGCAATTTCTGCTGCGCATTTGATTTGCAAGCATGCCTTGAGTTCACTAGCTAGTTTTCCCCGTATTTGCAATCAAGCAAACATTATTGTGATTGGTTAATGAAAAACAACACGAAATATTATTAAATGAGCTTAGGTTAACTAATCAGCTCAGCGAAACAATTTTCTAAAATCAATGCAGGAACTATCGGAAGAATAAAGAGCTAACTTATCACTGCTCCACAGACAGGCAAAAAGTGAGTTCATTATTTATTCAACCCTTCTCATACTTTGCCACCGACAGTTTTTGTAGTACGTGAAAATTTTCTATGAAATAATAAATCGTAAACCATGAATTATCATAAATAAAAAATGTATGGTGATCGATGCACTTTTGATACCAATATAATATGAAAAAGAATATCTAAGAAAATGATATAGTAAGGTTCGTATAATTTTCCTTTTAGGATAGAAACTCTGCCGCTTATAAGGCTAAATACGTATAATATCATAACATGCATTTTTAACATGACCATACCGTCTCATCGATCTAAAAATTTAATTTAGATATAATGCATTAAAATTTATTAATGATAATGAATTATCAGAAATGAGGTCATCTATGGAGCGGCACGAGGTGGCGGCGGCGGCGGCGAGCGCGCTCAGAACAGCGGGTAGTCGCGAAAAACTCAAACTACCCGGCAACTTTCAAACTCCGAAGCGAGTTTCAAATCACATTACTACTGCTGAGGGCGGCTGCAAGAACTCGAATAAAAAAGGTATTTGTAATATACGAGGAAATATGAAAATTATCGACCCATTTCTATCCGGAACTGGTAGGCAGGGATCCTCTGTTTGGAATTTTCAAGATACATACAAATACGCACGTCTTGGTCATAATTTACATTATTCTTCACATGCACAGCGTGCTTACGAATTAGCATGTATAAGTCATGGTTGTTTTGATTCGCATATATTCTATTAAATCCGCCCAGACGTAAGAGGCGTGATATGCTGCTATGAGTAATAATTCCTGGAATACTGACTAAGAGTAAATCTAAAAAGAACCCCGACCATCCCCAAAGTCCTGCACGTTACGATGACACCGAAATATCCAATTAAATAGAAACCTTGCCCGAAATAAGTTTCGATATCGGCGGAACGTCTTGGGACGCATACATCATTCACAGAGCGACGGCGCTGATTCCACTCTGCATTGAAAAAAACATATTTCGGAGATATACTGTTTCTTCACCGGTTTCAGAAATTGCTTGGAGATCTCATTTCGGCTGATTTTCTCTGGTAAAATAATAACTTCCTAATTAGTTTTTAGTTGGTTGGTTAATGGTGTCGAAAATTGTTGAGGTAGTTTTTTGGAATAAAATACGCTATTTAATTTAATCAAATAATTTATGAATATTACATAATGTAGTAAAAAATACACTTGGCAATTTCAATTAAATACACTGTTCGTGTGCGTATGATGATATATTTTGCCCTTTTTTATTCCTTCGACGAAGAAACAAACATTGATATTCGTAAAAGTATATGCCCTCAGCTGGAACCGAATTTAACATACATACATACATATACTCACGGCTATAAATCCCTTAACGGGGTAGCCAGAGCTTTGGAATGATAAGGGGCTTTTTAAGTGATTTTTGGGCGATGTGGTTGGAGACCCATCACCAAAAACGTTTATTATTATCATCTTTTCCCCAATCAACTTCCAAAAGTGGCTGAGGAATTTATCCGAATTTAACATTTAGACTATTACTTAACGTAACTTAAATAACGATAAGCTCAAATTTAAATCCATACTATCGCGTCCAACGATAAACGTCAAATATGATGGCAACAATGAATAAGGCATTTATGCAGGTCTCCATGAAAAAAATTCTTAGATTGTACTAGTTTATATCTGATATGTTAAAATCACTACCCCATTTCTAACAAGGGTGTTTTACAAGGCTTCTGCGTATTTAAGTTATCGAAACTTATCACCGACTATCCCTTATTTTACCTCTTTCTAATTATCTCTTTTAAACAGTGCCTTAACAATTTTTATTTTTAATATCTAGCAACATCCTTTTGAGATTTATAGCCGTGAATGTAGGTAGATTTAGGTTTTATCTAGTTTGAACCGGGGTCGTGAGAGCCGAACGGATTGTAATCCAAGATGGCGCGTTACGTAACAGTATCCACTCTGGCCAAATGTAGGACTGAATAAAATATTTCAATTTGTGTTTACGGATAATGCAGAGAGAGCAATTCTCTCAGACAGCTGTTACAATATCAAAGATAACTTTTGAAAGCTCCACTCAAATATTAATAAATTTCAAACATTTTGTTTTGTTGTTGACATCTATAGTTTGTTTCAGAGAACTAAGCTGGATCTCCGTTCATTAAAAAAATATAGATAAAATGTTTTTTTAAACACTTTTTGTTGTGTAAGCTGAAGAACTTTCTTACTGATGTAGTAGTTATAAAAATGATTTTGTTAGATTGTATTGCTGCTGTGTAGTTTCGGCTAAGAATAACACTACCCCATTTCTGCCGGTGGGTGTACGTAAGAGGCGACTAGCGGTATTGGGGCTTTAAGGCATTTTTGGGCGATGCGGTTGGAGACTCATCACCAACAACCTTTATTTTGCCATCTTTTCTTTTTCCCACTCAACTTTCCAAAAGTGGCTGAGGAATTTCTAGTTCCTTAGCTCTGGCTACCCCTTCTAGGGATTTATAGCCGTGAGTATATGTATGTATGTATATTGCTGTAAATATATCCGTACGTTGTCACCGCTATAATTCGTTAGAAGGTTTAACCCAAGTTTCGCCCAAATATATTATTCCTCAGTCGCTTTCGCAAGTGGATGGCAGAGGAAGATAGATAAAAAATCGACGGCATCGCCTACGAACCAAGAAAATAACTACAATGACAGGAAGAGATGGGGTAGGGACATTCTAAGACACTTTCACTCTTTTTAACTACAATGCAAAATATTTGCTTTAAATATTTATTTAATTCATTACGAAAAGGAATGTATAGGCAGAAAAAATATTAAGATACACACAAATTTAAATAAATAAAGCGGTTTTTGATTGGCCGTCATGTTAATAAGAAGGGTTATTGTTAATGAAAAGATCGTTCAATGTATTTTACGCCTAAAAATCTTGATTTTTATAATTGATTAGGTGCGTTGCGCACTGACTGAGCGAGCCGCCTCGCGAAGCAGCCTCGGGCGTTGCCGCGGTACACATGCCGCGCGGGGCAGCCTCGGTCTGTAAGTTTTCTTCCTCGCGCGGCAAGGCCGAGCCACGGGGAGGCTGAGGCACGCACGACGCTCAGTTTTACTTATACTTGAACAGAGACCGCGCGTGTGTCTTCATTCAAGAAGCCCAACTAGGCGAGGCAAAACACTAAGGTCTTGAGTGAGGGCGGCAAACGTACTGAGGCGCTTTTAATCTTTCACAAAAACCGACAACGCTTGGCTCGGGCCGCGGCACGCTCGGGCGAGGCAGCGCGGGCGTTTGCCGCGGGCGCGGCACGTCTTGACTGACCAGGGTGCCTCGCGAGGCGGCTCGCCCAGTCAGTACGCACCTTATAATTTATTGTTAGTTTTGACAACAAATACTCATAACTTAAAAACACAAGCTGTCACAAAGTCTGTCCCCATCACATCCACCAAACTATAGTATAAATCTCTTCTAAACATGTATATTATCGTGTCCAGCAAAGAGCAAAGTAATAAAATAAAAAAAATAGTACAGTCTCGTCGCGTGTGTTATTGTTGCACAGTGGTCCGACGTAAATTGACGTAGACAGCGCAAATTGTTCCACTGTGCACCTCGGTATGTTCTTTAATTCTATTGCTTTTATTTGCAGAGCGTCCGAAGCGCGGGGAAAACAAGATCATACTACCACTCTGTGTTATACTTTCTGTAAAAGCTTTTGTTATATCTATATTTTCATAGATGTCTTATTCGCTTTTGTCTGGTTGCGATGATAAATGCGATTTGAACTTCTTCGGATAAGTGAAGTTTTTTAAGGATTTGTACAAACTGATTTGAGTTAAAAAACCACCTGTCTGGTTCCCTGAATAAGGACTTATTAAGTCGATGAAATTAAGAAACAATATTCTTAACTCTACATAATGTAAAATAAACTTGGTTTAGTTATTCTGAAAACAGTAGCTTTACTATGTATAATTTAACTACAATATAAGATGAAAGTTGTTGAATCACTGTGAACTAATGACCAAGCTAGGTTACTTTATTGTAACAAATCAGCACTACGGAGAGCAGCATACGCTTCTATATTAAAGTTTCACACGTAGGATTAGTAGCTGTGTAGTGTCGGCATAGAATAGCACTACCCAGTTTCTTCCCGAGGGTGTCCGTAAGAGGCGACTAACTAATTTATTTTACAATATTTTCCCCACATAACTTCCAAAAGTGTCTAAAGATATTTTTGATCCTGAAGCTCTAGCTACCCCTTCTATGGATTTATAGCCGTTAGTATATGTGTGTTGTTTATGTATGTACCCTCGAAAATAAATTCAAAACTCCAACACCCATCAAAACATTACAACGAGTCTGCAGATAAGCCCAACGCAACAGTAAAAACGCATTAGCCAGTGGACGCTTCAAAACACGTTATAAATCCTTGTCGTCCGTAACTTACCCCCCTAGGCTAACCTCATCAAGGGTTGACACGTGACAACAGTCGCCAACTCTGCTCTCACGTGATAAGTGGCGTTGACCGCAGCCACGCAACTACTAAACTATCTTATTTAGGGGACACACTGGATTTGCGGGATAAAGTTTTGGGATGTTATTTGCTTAATGTATTTCTGAAATGGAACCTTTATTTGTTTTTGAAACAATGCTTTAAAACTCATGAGTGTTAAAACCTAATGTTTAAATTTAATTGAAAGCCCAGTGTTTTAAATATTGCTTTCAGATTGCCGTCTATGCAACAGTTCGAAATTCAAGTTTACTCATTTAAGGCAAAGGTAAATTACGACTTTAATAAATTAAGTACATACATATACTCACGGCTATAAATCCCAAAAAGGGGTAGCCAGAGCTTCAGAGCTAGAAACTTCTCAGCAACATTTGGAAGTTGATAGGGGACAAGACGGTAGAAATAAAGTATCGTTGGTGATGGATCACCTACCACATCGCCTAAAAACTACTTAAAAAGCCCCATACCATTAGTCGCCTCTTACGACATCCGTGGGGGTAGTGACATTCTAAGCCGGCACTACACGGCAAGATAAATTATCTTTTATTTTATTTATAAAAGAAAAAACTGAAAAGAAAAACTGGGTCTGACACATTCCCGTCATAGTAAAGCTATGTAAAAGAGCAGCGAGTCCGTAGCGGGTTCGTTAAAATGTAAATTGGGTATGTCCGACTTTCAGAAGCAAGGCGTTCCGAGACTGATGTACGAAATTGCATAATTACTCTTTATTAGGGCCAGCGCTGACTGCCGGCATGGCAAGGCAAAGAATTTCGGTTCTGATATAGCATTTTTAATCTTATTACCATAAGTATAGAATTCATTTTACTTTATTTTGACACAACGATGCCGACGTGCTGTCCTACCGCGGCCTCCCTCGGCATCGTTTTGTCAAAATGAATTCTATACGGATGGTAATAAGATTAAAAATGCTATATCTGTACCGAAATCCTTTGCCATGCCATGCCATGCCATGCCGGCAGTCAGCGCCGGCCCTTACGCTCAGGGGCGCTTCATAGTTCGTATTTAACACGGCTATAAATTCCATAAATGGGCTGCCAGAGTGTCAAATATGCTATTTCCTCAGCCATTTATGGAAAGAAAAAATTGGTCATAGATGTGGTCTAAGACTACTGAAAAAACTATTCCAGCTGCCACCTCTTTCAAAGAGATTGATCACTATTTTTTTCTAATTTCAAATTTTTAATCAAAAATTAACATTCCGATGTACAACTCAGTATAAAAACAATTTTACCAATATAAAAGTAAGCCACGTTTTCATGAATGCAAATGTAACAGAAAACAAGAGCAAGTTACACCAAGTAGAGATCACATTGTGAATCCCATTTATAGTTGTGCGAGCGAACTGCCGCCTTTGTCTGAGAAGTCTCATCTTATCTTGTTAGTTCGCCTTCCAACTTTCATCATATTCCATCATTTTCTAACAAGTTCTTCAGTAACTATCCACAGAAGTAGTAGTAGCAGGCTTGTTCGTTCTTTTTAACCGACTTTAAAAAGCCGTGTAGTGTCGGCTTAGTATAACACTACCCCATTTCTACCCGTGGGTGATCGTAAGAGGCGACTAAGGGTATAAGGGCTTATTAAGTGATTTTTGGGCGATGTGGTTGGAGACCCGTCACCAAAAACATTTATTATTACCATCTTTTCCCCAATCAGCTTCCAAAAGTGGCTGAGGAATTTTTCATTCCAAAGCTCTGGCTACCCCGTTAAGGGATTTATAGCCGTGAGTATATGTTTGTATGTATGTAGTTAATCAATTTCTAAAGTTGTTTTTTTATGTTGGATTTGCTTCCAGAGTCCCATTTAATTTTATGAGGTTTGTAAGCGTGGTTGTAAAACTATTACAAAATATCGAAATGAAAACGTAGATGACTCTATTGATTATCGAATCTTGTATGAACATTTGTTTTCCGTCAAATAGTCAATCTGTGTGGGCGAATTTTGTTAAAAACTATATTATAACCATAAATCTCGTGGTTCAAAACAAGTATATTTTCTAATTTAAGAGCTACGAGTATATAACTACAAGTGTTCTAAGCCACTGGCTCTAGTCATTGGTCTATTGTTCTAAAATTATTACTCGACCCCGTTATTTATCTTCCATATTGGTGGCAACCACAGATTTATTCCCTAATTGATACCCTGTGAAAAGTGGCCGATACCCACAACACATATATGATAAAGTTTTTGTATTTTACAAGATTTTCACGATTGCACATTATAATTGAAACAACTATTGATTTTCGGATATTTTAATCGCGTGTTATTACATTATTTTTAAAGCCCGACGTTTCGAAAACTTTTCAGTTTAGTCAGGGAAGACTCCCCGTGACCATGATAACTGTTGTTTTTTTAATTATAACGTTTTTGTTATAAATAATTTCATATATTATTAGTGATTTATTTACAGATCTATGTGTACATCGTGTAAAAATATATTAAATATTTAGGCCTTAACATCTATGCGAAATCATGAAAGAATGCGGCTTTCTTTCATACATACATATATATTCTCATGCCGTTAGTTCCTATTGTGGTTGGCAGAGACTATTGATCGCCACTTTGTACGATCCTAGCAAACCTCTCTAACTTCGTTCACATCCATAAATCGTTTCATACATGCTCTTTTATTCTTCATACTTCGGACACCTGCCTTTTTGAGCACATTTTCTGTTTGATCCAAATGTGTTTTCCGGTAGTCCTCTACAAACAACAGTTAACTAATATCGAGGACCTCTCTTCTAAGAAGAAAGTAAACTAAGTTTATTTGTCATCAATATGTTAAATAAATATCAATTACCGTATGCATCCAAGCCAAATAACCGAAGATATTGATAATAGTATGTAGCTTACACTATTATTACGGGACGCTGCGTCTCGTCCAATAAGCTTACAGTCTCACTATACCTGCATTTAAGATCACATCGTATATTAATTATCTCCATTAATTGATAACTAACCGTAGCCTGTACATCTATTGTACTAAAAGAGATTGAGTATAATGAACCCCAGCAATTATAAAAATAATTGGTTAACAATTAAAGAAGAATAATCTGCATACTTATAATATCTACATGATAGTCCAGTGGGTAAGAACACCCGCCCGAAAAACAGAAGGGCGTGAGTTCCAGTCCTGGGACGGGCCTACACCAATTTGTCTTTTCTAAAGTCATATGTGTGGTTAATTTATCATGGTTGCTAACGGTGAGGGAAAACATCGTGAGGAAACCCACATGGCTGAGTTGTACTTAGTCATGTGACAGTGTATTCGTACAAAACGGCGATAGGCCTGCCCCTATCACGTGAGTACACTGTCTAAGCAAAACGTGGGTACCTTCTCTGGAAACTAGATGGCGCTTGCCATGTGAGTTCAGGAGTATTGGTACCTCTGCCAACCCCTTCGGGGATAAAACGGCGTGAACGTTTATGTTATGTTTATGTTATAATATCTACTGGCGTAGACGTAACAACATTTTACTGTTTTATTTTACTTTTATATTTTGATACATTACACAATGCTAAACTAAGATTCTTAGAACTCGTAACTGTCAATATTAACCCTCTTCAAGTCGGCAATAATTTCAAGATTTCAACACATCTGAATACATTGACCGATGATCCGGGCATTCCATATTTGTATTAGAAAATAACATTTTTATTTGTCACTTTAATACATTTATAAACTTATTTAGACAGGAATGGGTTGAAACATTGACAGATCAAGAAAAAATTTTACTTTTTATGAATGGAAATTACAATGAGCAATTTTTTTTTAATTTAAATTTCCTTATATAATCCAATGCTGAATTTGACTTATAAAGACTTCTGTATCAACAGACATCCGTAACCGAACCCTCCATTTAATTTTATGTATATAATCAGTAGAAACAGTGTAGCTATTGACAAGGTGTACAGGCGACTCGCTGAAAATGACATAAAGTATATGAATATAATAAATACAGCGCAGGACCATTGGTATTGATGATTTTTTAGGAGGTGTATGTCCAGAAGTGTCATTACAATAAACTATGACGATGATAATGATCGAAAAGCTAATAATTTGATCTAAACAGCATCCCACAATTTCTGCTTTCAGTAATCAAGTTGGTTGGCTATAACATCTTAAGTTTTAGTTAATCAAGTGTTTCCGAAGAAGCCTGATTTAACTCCAGCCACACAGGCCATTAGGAGGCCTAGAACGAGCTCTATTTTATCGTCAAGATATTGGTTAGAATGAGATGACAGTATGCGATACAAGGTAAGTGCGAAAGAGGTGGCTGTTTTATACCACGCGATATCTAGTTAAAAGGTCGCTCGTACTAGGTACGCAGGCGTCCAGTGAGCGACGGACCGCGGTCACAGACTATCGTCCAATTAATATGCAAATAGCCGTACACCAACAAAGTCTCAACTGGAAAATATCGCCGCGCGTCATCTCGTCGTTCCCATTCAATATTTCACACATGAAAACGTTTAATTTGTTAGCCGCTCGCTTTTGCTAAACTATCGGAAAATTTTATGTGACTACGAAGTTTTTTATTCGCTTAAATTGTTTATGCATACTCGTATCATTGAACGAACGGTCATAACAAATGAATACTTTTCTTAGAGTCATACTTGCGAATTATTTCAATAATTTCCACAATAAAGACATGGTAATCAATAAAAGTATATATTCATTTAGTCTACTAATTAACCGATGTTTCCTACAGTTCATCAAAAAGAGTTCAACGTTAGAAAGCAGTTTGAAAGCCTAAAATTGCCGCCTTAAGATTAATGATTCCGCCGAAGAGAATGTTGTTGTCGGCGGGTGTGGGCGACTTGTTACTTCTATGGCAAATGGATTAGCTACTTATTTTGACAGATATTGCTTCATTTAAAATGTTTTTGAGACAAGTCTGCTGTGCTAAAAATTATAACTTAAAATGACTTCTTTGCAAGTATTAAAATATACTTTATACACTCGTATACTTACTTATTTACTCGTCGTATATTACTTTCAGGATGGGCAAAGATAATTAATCACCACTATTTAAATTATCAGTTTTTTTATTTTATATTATGCAATATTGAGTGAAACACATATGAACACGATACAGAGGTGACTACGTTTTTTTTTATCTGTTGTCAATATGACGTCCTATTGAAACCTATATAAAACCCTGTCTTTATATTACAAAAATCTCTCCGCACCATTTTTGCATACACACCAGTCTAAATTCAGATAAACCAAGTTCCAATTACCCACTCGCGAGACACGTCCTCCTAAAAATAGTGGCAGACGAGGGGTGTGTGCAATCGATTGGCGAAAGTGGTACGGCAAGGACGCCAGCTTGGATGTACGCCAGATCTCCCGGTCAAGGTCAACCGAAACTTTCAGGACCTTTGCGTCTCCGGGGGCTACCAGTTATAGCCAACTCACCGGAAAGCTGACGGGAGCCTTTAGGCGCGTTTTTGTTAAAGCCATAAATGATCCAATGCTCTAAAAATGTCGACTCGCAGTTGGTGAATAATGTCATGTTGCAGAACGAAGAAACATTTCCAAAAACATCTTTGATTGCGAAATTGACACCCATCATGTGACATTGTGTTATAAAAAGTTATTATTGTGCAATGTAATATGGTCGAGGTGTGAGTGAGACAAAGATATATTACACTCTCTCTCTTTAGGTGTCATGGCGTGGCGTGGCGTTGTTCTGTATTAAGAGTGTGTGGCAAAAAGATAATTAAATGTTTTTCTAAAGTTTAAGCCCTCTTTTAATTTATATTCTATCTGGTTGTGGGCCCAGATAACAAACTAAAACAAAAAGTATAAAAGTTTAAAACGAGAGTAAATATTGTAGTGAAAAAGTGTAAAAACCGGCGAGCGTTGGCACATTGTTTTTTGAGGTTAAGTCGGGAAGGAAATTACTTGTTCGAAAAAGTTCAACAAGGCAGGAAAATCTACAAGAAGGAAGAAAATGGAGTCCACACAGAACAATCACTTTACTATTAAACTGGAAGGGGCCAGAAATTGGAACATTTGGAAATTTCAAACATCCGTATTACTGCGTGGTCAAGGTGTCTACAATATAGTGGATGGAACTTTGATTAAACCTGAGGATGAAGTACAACGAAATCGTTGGGTGGCTCAGGATGCAAAAGCTCAAACTTTGTTGGTCACAAGAATGTCGGAAGAAGTAATGTTACATATAATTTCGTGTGAGACCTCAGCTAGTATGTGGCAGAAACTACTGAGTGTCTATGAACAAAAGTCTGAAACAAGCATCCACATAATACAGCAGCGTTTCTTTCAATTCAAATACGATGAAAATTCAGATATGTCCGTATTTTTATCGAAGGTACAGGAGATGCAAAACCACTTGAAACAGCTCGGCGAAGCAATATCCGATAAGTTTGTTATTACGAAGATTCTGATGTCGTTACCGGAAGATTATAAACATTTTGTCTCGGCATGGGAATCCGCTCCAGACGATAAGCAAACCTATAACAATCTAGTCGCTAGGTTGCTAATAGAAGAAGAAAGGATTAAAGAAAAAGGCGGCAGCTCGCAATCATCGGCAGCGTTCGTGGCTAAAAAAACAAACAGGAAAACTGTCAAGTGTTTTAAATGTAATAAACTAGGACATTATATAAGTGAGTGCCGATTTAATAAGACTGATAATTTTCGTAACTCTAAGGATCATAATTTGGAAATGAGGTGTTATTACTGTAATAAGCCAGGACATTTAAAAAAACAGTGCCGTTTTAAAAAGGACAAACAAAGTAATGCATTCGTGGTCATGGACAAATTTAGTGAATCTAGTGCATATTTCAATAAAACAAAATGGCTGGTGGACTCTGGTGCAAGCGAACACATGTGTTGTGATTACGAACTATTTGATTCTTATCGTTCCGTTAAAGGTAAATCAGTAATTGTGGGAAATGGAACGCAAATTAGTGTCAAGGGCAGCGGACAGGTGGCAGTACAAGTATGGAACGGGAACGAATGGATCGACACTACCATAGATAATGTACTACATGTTCCCGAACTGTCAACAAATTTGTTCTCTGTGAACCGCGCAACAAGTAAAGGTTATGTTATTGTGACAGGTGAAAAAGAATGCAAGTTTTATTAAGAAAATAAGGTGATGGCAGTTGCTGAGCGTTATGGGAGCATGTATTATTTGAACTTTCGTTATCATAATCCGCTCGAGGCCAACGTTGCGGAAATAAAGCGTTCAGTTATGCAAGAATGGCATGATAAATTGGCGCATCAAAACATGAAATATGTGAAAGAAGTGTTGAAAAAAAATAAAGTTGATATTAATACTCAATTGTCTGACTCGGCGACATGCGAAAGTTGTTTAAAGGGTAAAATTCACCGTCTGCCTTACCCTAGAAGTGAAAATGTTAGCTCCAGAACTTGTGAAATTATTCATGCAGATACATGCGGACCGATGGAAGAGCGTTCTATTGGGGGTTCGAGGTATTTCATTGTGTTCAAGGATGATTTTTCAAAATACAGGGAAGTGTGTTTTGTTAAAGGAAAACATGAAATTAAACTGTTAATTAGAAATTTTATTGCTCGGGCTGAAAATGAGACTGGCAACCGAATTAAGATTTTTCGTACTGACAATGGAACTGAATTCGTAAATAACGAGGTACAAGAAATGTTTCAGGCCAGAGGAATAGTACATCAAACATCAGTGACTTTTACTCCTGAACAAAATGGTCGAGCTGAACGTGAAACTCGAATTTTAGTAGAAGCAGCCCGTTCAATGTTATTTGCGAAAAATTTACCTACAAATCTATGGGCAGAGGCTGTAAATACAGCAGCTTATGTAATTAATAGAACTGGAAAAAGCTCAGTTGATGGAAAAACTCCATATGAATTATGGTCAAACAAAACATTTGATATCAACATCCTTAAAGTATTTGGCACTCCAGTATATGTCCATATACCAAAAGAAAAGAGGCGTAAGTGGGACCCTAAAGGCGTGAAAGGTATTTTAGTTGGTTATGGAGAGACAACTAAGGGATACAGAGTATTTTTCCCACACATTAATAATGTAGAAACAAAAAGGGATTTAATTTTTGTGAAAGAAAATAAAGAACAAGAATCAGAGTCGACAACAGTGCCATATGTATACAACCCAGTGGAGGAGTTCAATCTGGATGACGCTACAAAGGAGGATGCTGAAGATCGAGTGCAAGTTGTTGTAGAAGACGATAACTCAGTGAATACCTCACAGACTGATTCTGAGTGCAGCTTATATGAACCAAGTGATAGTAGTGAATGTGAAAACTCTAATAATCCACCCATAAACCAAGAAAACAAGCGTGTCCGAAAACAGACTCAATTCTTTAATTGTAATAATGTTTTGGTAGAAGATTGTGAGCCTAAATCATATGAGGAGGCTATGAGGAGTCCAAAGGCATCTGAGTGGAAGAAAGCAATCCAGAGGGAACTACAGACATTAAAAGAAAATAATACATGGACAGTGAGTGATTTACCAGGTAATGAGAAAGCTATTAGTACTAAATGGGTATTTAAAATTAAACAAAACAACAATGATATTCAATACAAAGCTAGGTTGGTAGCACGAGGCTTTGAGCAGAAAAATGTTTTAAGTTATAGTGAAATATATGCCCCTGTGGCTAAGTTGGCTACTTTTAGACTGTTTATAGCTATTGCAACAAAATTCAACTTACCTGTATATCAAATGGATGTAACAGGAGCATTTCTATATGGGGAAATAAATGAAAGTGTATACATCAGATTACCTGATGGAGCCTATGAAAATAACCATTGCATTGTAAAGCTAAATAAAGCCTTGTATGGCTTAAAAAAATCGCCAAAATATTGGAATGAAAAATTCAACTCAGTGCTAACTAGAGAAGCTTTTAAAAGGTCTGAATGTGATCCTTGCTTGTATTCAAAGTGTAATGAAACTGAAAAGATTTATGTACTTATATATGTTGACGACTTATTGTTTTTTGATAGTAATAAAGATTCTGTGTCACATTTAAAGTCAGTACTAAAAAAGGAATTTAAAATGAAAGACTTGGGCCTGGTCTCTGATTTTTTAGGAATTAATGTTCAACAAAATTTAGAAACTTGTGTTACAGTATTAAATCAAAGAAATTATTTGGAAAATGTACTTAAGAGATTCAATATGTATGAATGTAAACCAATCAGCACACCTATGGACCAGAATTTTAATGTAAAGGAACTTGAAGATAAAAAGTGTACAACGGAAACTGAAAATGTATGTAGGCAAATAATTCGATGTTTGATGTATGCAGCTTGTGGTACCAGACCAGACATTTGTGCTACAATATCAATCTTAAGTAGATATCAAGATAGGGCTAGTAACATGTTATTAGTAGCTTTGAAAAGAGTTCTGCGATACATCAAACACTCATTAGACTATAAATTAATTTATAATTGTAATGATGATGAGTTGGTTGGATTTTGTGATGCTGATTGGGGAGGAGATCTGACAGATAGGAAATCTACCACCGGCTACTGCTTCAAGTATGCAAACTGCCTAATTTCTTGGTGCTCAAAGAAGCAAAGCACAGCACACACAGTATTGTATCAGAGTTTGGTTTTTCCGACCATAAAGGAGTGTTATTTACCACACCTCTAAACGAAAAAATTATAACATACTATATACAAGAAAAACGAATATTCAATGACCGTAATATGATTATATTTAAGAATATGTTATCTAAAGTAAATTGGGAAAAAGAACTAAAGCATAATAAAAACATAAATGAAAATTATAATACATTTAACAGCATCGTACTAAAAATCCTAAATAAGTGCATTCCAAGATTAAATGTAAAACAAAACATTAAACAAAAAAATAAATATTTAACACCAGGCCTAAAAAAATCATGCCGAAATAAAAGATTGCTAAAAATATTGGTATCACAAACGAACAATAAAATTTTGCGAGACTATTATAAAAAATATTGCAAACTAATTAAAATAGTAGTTAAGAAATCGAAAAAAAATTAGTAATAAACGTAAATTTACTGTGTCCGAAAATAAAATACGGTGTATGTGGAATATAATAAAAAATGAAATAAATAGAGGTTACAGCTCCCAAAAAAACAATATTAGGTTAAAATTATTAACTGAGACTACCGATAATCCAAAGGTTATAGCAAACGCATTTAATAATTTCTTTGCATCTTTAGGAAATTCAAAAACTAACTCGGCAACAACATACCCAACTACTTCTAATATTATACTTAATTCATTTTTTTTAAGCCCCGTTGAACCCTCAGAAATAAATAAAATCATTAAAAACCTCAAAAATAAAAGCTCTTTCGGAATAGACGAACTTCCTCCAAAACTCATTAGAAAATGTGCTAATATTCTAACCACTCCCTATACTAAAATGATTAATCAATCTTTTACCGAGGGTATTTTCCCAGATTCCTTAAAAATGTCGATAATTAAGCCAACCCATAAAAAAGGGCCTACAACAGAAGTAAATAATTATCGTCCTGTAGCACTTTTACCAACATCTTCTAAAATATTTGAAAAAGCCATTGCAAAACGCTTATATAAATTTCTAGAAAAATTTAAATTACTTAACGAAAATCAATATGGATTTAGACAGCATCGATCTACAACTTTGGCAGTTTATAAATACGTTAAAAAAATATACGAAATCATAAATGATAAGAAATACGCAGTAGGGCTCTTACTAGACATGAGCAAGGCATACGATAGAGTTCGACACGACATCCTACTAGATAATTTATTTAATCTGGGAATAAGAGGAGTAGCTCATAAATGGTTAAAATCGTACCTTGAAAACCGCATACAATGTGTAGAAATTAAAAACACAAACTTCGAAACTGGTAGGATAGAGTATGTAAGATCTTCTAAAATTGTCTCAAATGGTTCTATACCGCAAGGTAGTGTGTTAGGATGTTTACTTTTCCTTGTCTACATAAACAGTCTCCCACCCATTATTAATGAAGAGTGTGTTATCTTTGCCGACGATGTATCTATCATATTCACTTGCACAAATAATAAAGAATTAGAGGATAAATTAAATACTACATTAAATACCATAGTAACTTGGTTAACAAATAATAATCTGGAATTAAATTTAAAGAAAACAAAAATCATTCAATTCAAACCTGCGCAAAAGACCTATTTACCAATATCGTGTGCCTTTAATAATACTTTGTTGGAAACTGTAAATACTAGTAACCTTCTGGGGATAGACCTCGATATGAACATGACTTGGAAACCACATATTCAAACCTTAAAGAAGAAAATGTCGTCGTTTATCTATGCCCTCTACCAGCTAAAGCGTACTACGGATCTAAACACCGCATTAACGGCATATTATGCATATGCTCATTCAAGACTGACATATGGTATCATAATATGGGGCAACTCCTGCGACGTAGGAGAAATATTCATACTTCAAAAAAAGTGTTTAAGAATACTCATGAATATTCAACAAACAATATCCTGCAGACCGTATTTCATGAAATATCAAATATTGACCCTTACATCTATCTACATTATCGAGTCATGTAAATTCGTAAGAAAAAATCCAGATTTTTATACACCAATGGACAATATAAATAAAAGAAAGAATCGAAATCAAAATAAATTCATAAAACCGGCAACAAGTATGACATTAGTAGCGAATAGTCCACACCATATGATGATAAAGATATATAACCATCTTCCTAATAATATAAGAAATATTGAAAAAAATAACTTATTCGAAAGCAACTTAAAAACATTTCTTATAAACAAATGTTACTACAATATCACTGAATTCTTAAATGAAAATACAGGTGATTAGAGTTCACATATAAATTAATTATTGTTTTAAGCTAATTATTATCTTAAGTCTTTATATTATAATGTTTTAATATCTTAATAGGTTTTAAGTGTTTTCTTCTTAAGTTGTACATACATATTTAAGTAATAGCAACTAGTTGCCCTCATGTTTGCTGTGCCCTAGCAGGGCGTCACTTGTACTATATCACTTTATACCATCTACTTCACTTGTGACTTGCAATAAATTTCTATTCTATTCTATTCAGTTAGTATTTCATCCACCGAGTCTGAATATGTAGCAATGAGTATGGCAGGAGCTGAGGCATGTTGGCTGAGCAATATGTTGTTCGATTTTAATATAAAGAATGTAACTCCAGCTATCTTATTTTGTGATAATCAGTCTGCCATGGTTATTGCTAATACCAACACTGTAAAAAGATTGAAACACATAGATATTAAATACCATTTTATTAGGGAACTTATTAAGAAACAAAAAGTATGTATTAAATATGTGAAAACTGAGGAGCAAATTGCTGATATGTTAACCAAATCTTTGAAAAATAATACATTGTTAAAATTTGTAAACATGTGTGGTATAAGGTAACTCAACTGTATATTATGTTATCACATATATTGTTATAGTAGTTGCAGTTCCTTTTCTCAGTGGATAATTTAGTTATAAGTTAAAAGTAGATATATATCCAGTTTATTACATTGAGAGGGGGTGTTATAAAAAGTTATTATTGTGCAATGTAATATGGTCGAGGTGTGAGTGAGACAAAGATATATTACACTCTCTCTCTCTCTAGGTGTCATGGCGTGGCGTGGCGTTGTTCTGTATTAAGAGTGTGTGGCAAAAAGATAATTAAATGTTTTTCTAAAGTTTAAGCCCTCTTTTAATTTATATTCTATCTATTTATATTCTATTGTCATCATCATAGCGCATAGTTATCAGTTTCACCATGTTGTTGTACATCTATCTCACATGACTCTAATTTATTGACCTCTCCATTCAAAGGTTGTCTGGAAGAGATCGCTTTTAGTAATAAGACCGCCAATTGTACTTTTGTTAATTCGTTCTGTGTATTTGTAATTGTTTTTCCATATTTGATGTACAATAAAGAGTTTTCTATTCTATTCTATTCTATAATGTATTCGAAGTGGCGATAGGTCTGCTCATTTCATCCGAGCAAAACGTGTTGGTTAGCAAGCAAAAAGATCTAGAACCTCTACTACTCCTTCGGGCATAAACGCTGAGTATGAAAGTTACGGACTATCAAAAAATTATTATTATCCTGCTCGGTGAGTTAAAAAAGCACTTCAACTCAATAAGTTACCTGAACGGAAGCTCCGAACGATTATTCTAAATGTTTGGTTTGCATTTTCTATTTTTACTTTCTTTATTGCAAAATCGGTCAATTTAATAGTTCATTGTGTCTTCTCCGCAAAAATTTTCTACATATGATGTTAAGGTAAAGAGAATTCTGGATCCGTCCACAAAAGTAGCTATTTGCAAATGCTAAGGTGTATAAACAGCAAAATTTGATTACATAACGAAAGACAAAAACGTAGAGACGGTGTCATAACACGTTGTACTAAAATCATAGTAAAAAGCACAGTAACTCTGCCGTATATGTTTTTATACGCAATACTCATAATAAAACCGAGGGGGTGGCGGCGCGGCGGCGGCGTTACGGGCGAAGTCAAAAAGCTTTAGAAGTAATAAGTTCCTCGCCTCAGGGTTGGTCGGAATGCAAGTTATATGTAAAAGTTGCGGCGAGATTGTTTCGTTCAGATGTAAGCTTTGGAGGCTAAAACTATGATTTTATGATCCGTATACAAACTTATCGTACAAGTAGTTTATTCCTGAAAGGGTGGCAGACTTACACCTCTAAACATTACGTGATTTTAGACCCATGAGAATATATATTCATAAAACATATGGACATTAAGCTCTGGTTAAGTAAGCTACTAAGTAAGTGCAATAGTAATTGAAGGTAAGGCTATATTGCCAGTAATCGAACCTACAACCTTCAGACAATGCGTGTTCGTGTATCTAATACTTGTGCTTAGTTAACAATAAAATTTTCAACGATCCTATAAAATCCGAGCACTAATATACCCCATCAAATGTATTCGGTTCAATAAATTGCAACTTAAAAGTTTATGCCTGATCAAAAAGACAAATATTTATCATCGATTTGTTCGGATAGTTGAAGACTCAACCGATCGCTGTCCAACTTTTTCAATAGTAAAGCGCAGTATAACTTTGCGAAGAACTTGTTTCTATTATTCGCAAATACGAGGATGAGAAAGAAGAATTTTTAATAAGCGTTTACTTTATCTATACTTCAATGTTTTGATAAGCATTTTCTTTATCCATACTTCAATGATTGGCATTGCAGGTGAAGTAAGTATTGTTCAAATATAATTTCTTGGAAGCATTATATTTATAGACATTTTTTTTAGCCTATAAATTTTTATTTTTAATTGTTTTATATGTATCCTGTAGATCTAGAACCAATTTTTTTTATATACATACATACATATACTCACGGCTATATTTCCCTAGAAGGGGTAACCAGAGCTAAGGAATTATAAATTCCTCAGCCACTTTTGGAAGTTGATTGGGGAAAAGATTTTTTTTTTATATAATAGACAAAATCTCAAATTTTGTCTGTTTCGCAAACAAGACTAAATGTTTTTTTCCCTTTTAATTAAAACCTTCTCGAGGCAACGGCCCAACCGTTTCAATTGTTACCGATCGAAAAACAGCACTAGATGTTTTTAAACGGTTTTATATCAATGTATATATGTTATCGGACAATCTAAAAATAGCTTAATAAGTAAAGTAAAAAAACATAGATATAAATTGGTCATGCAATGTAAATTTTACTCGCTGAAAAACTCCTTTCACAGTGCAGGTGACAGAGCTGTGAGAACCAGCAGACTGAAATTGTAATAACAAGTCGTATTATTCCGCCTACTTTAATGATAGCCTTTGGACGTTGGAAACTTCCCCAAGATAATATTTTATGTCCTTCAATGTTTAGTAGTAAAACAAACATTACGTTTGAATGGTTAATCTACGTTTAACCTTTTCGTATCTTTGTTAAGCAGTAAAATAATAGTTTTAGTTTATCTAGACTGGACTTTCCGTGTTAAACCATATGAATTTATATTGCTGTGTAGTGATAGCTTAGATAGCCGCACATACATACATACATATACTCACGCCATCAGTTCCCATTGGGGTGGGCAGAGACTATTGATCGCCTCTTCGTACGATCCTGACAAACCTCTCTCTCTCGTTTACATCCATCAATCTTTTCATGCATGCTCTTTTATTCTTCATACTTATTGTATAGATAGCCGTATTGTATCAGTTTAGAATAGCACAATCCTATTTTATCCAATAACCAGGCGACTAGGGATATATTGTTATAAATTGAATTTAAGGCGATGCGGACGAATATCATATCTTTCCCACTCGATTTCCATAACTTCCCAACGAATTGAAAAGTGGAATTCAATGCTCTGATTACCCCATTTTGGGATATAAAGCCGTTAGTATATTGAGGTTACAAGGTAAACCAAACAAAATATTTTATTTATTAAGGTGAATGGTAAAGGGTGAAAATTGTCCTGTCTGACATGCGATTTCATGTTTCAGATAGATAGGGAGCATTGTCCTGAATTTCAAAGATGTGGCGATATACAAAAATCTACCCTCGTATACAGTATTTAAGGTAAATCGCCAGAACTAACTATTATGCAAGCTAAGCTCATTAATATATAACTCCTGGTTCATAGTAAATACTATTCATTATACTTAACAACCCTTATTCCACCATCTTTTCCCCACGCAACTTCAACGCAATTTTTGCAGAATAAAATACAAGGACACCGGAACAAGAAGTAGCTTGATCCAATAACATTTTAGATTCTTTAAGGCACATAGGTATACAAAATCAAAACCATTGGCAAAAAATAAAAATATTCAAAGATGTTGATAAGGATAGAAGGCAGTTATAATTCTCATAAGACGATGGACGTGTCGCCTTGAGCGATTTCTTTTAATTAAATATTTGCCGCGGACTGCATCACAAGCGGGCGTGGCAGCCTTATTACTATTGAACAACTATTAAATTTAGTTTTTAAATTAAAGCTTAAAATAAATAGCAAATCGATATTATAAAATGTATCCTATCCCATACATTTTATAATATCGATTTGCTATTTATTTTAATATTTTAAGATCATTTCGGCGCATGTAAATAATAGACGCCAATGTTAATGGTAATATGATGCAAGGAGATCTACTCTTCACATTGAGATCGATAATAGATAATCTTTCATTCATTATTTTTATATTAATTCATCCACTACGCAAAACCCATCTTGTAAATAATTCAATACATCTTTGGAGTCAGATATATCTCTCATTTGCAATTCTATAAAGCCAAGAATTATACAATTTGAATCATAATTATATACTATATAGTATAGTGCCGTGTAGTGCCGGCTTAGAATGTCACTACCCCTTTCTACCCACGGGTGTCGTAAGAGGCGACTAAGGGTACTGGGGCTTTTTATTGGATTTTTGGGCGATGCGGTTGGAGACCCATCACCGAAAACCTTTATTTTTACCATCTTTTCCCCACTCAACTTCCAAAAGTGGCTGAGGAATTTACAATTCCTTAGCTCTGGCTACCCCTTCTAGGGAAATACAGCCGTGAGTATATGTATGTATGTATAAATTATTGTTTACATATAAATACTCGTATATACTCGTAGCTGTGTCATGTTGACACCTGAAACGATCTATTTATACGTGTTACTATTATGCAACAAAGGATAATACTCGGATATATTTTTTTAGTACAAAGCAGAAATAAGGCGGTATTTCGATTGCATTTATACGAAGTATCATTTTAGGCAAAGCAATGCTGTTGAAGGGGGCGGCGATATACTCGAGTTAGCACATAACTCGATTTGCTCAGATTTACAGGCGGACCCCGTGGGTGGGCACATGACGGCATTTCCACGTACTATGGTAATAGCATCTGAATGTCATTTCAAGAATTACAAATAACACACCAAAGTGGCTTATTTTAGAACCTCCATCCCTCATGCTTTTTTTAGGGTGGGCTTTGGTTTTACAGATCTTAGCGACTGGCGATCACAAGTTGCAAGATCATCGCAGTAAGAACTGACAAATCATACAAATTCATGACAGCGACTATTTAGCAACCGTGATTAGATCAAATAGATTATATTCTAAAATATGAAACATGCAGGCGTCTTTTTTTTATTCAGAATAATTTCATTATTGTAACCGATACATGTTTCGATACGTAAAGTAAATTAAAAAGCGTTAAGAAATAATAAATTCCAATGATTACGCCATAAATGTTTAGTATAAACTGTTTGCTGTGTAGTGTCGGCTTAGAATAGCACTACCACATTTCTTCCGGTGGGTGTACGTAAGAGGCTACTAACAGTATTGGGGCTTTTAAGGGATTATTGGGCGATGCGGTTGGAGACCCATCACCAACAACCTTAATTTAACATCTTTTCCCCACTCAACTTCCAAATGTGGCTGAGGAATTTCTTTTTCCTTAGCTCTGGCTACCCTTTCTAGGGATTTATAGCCTTGAGTATATGTATGCATGTATGTATTAACTGCTTCTCGTAATGAAAATATTAATCCAGATCTAATCACAGTACTACAACAGAATAAGGATTCAATATCCACAGCTGTTCTCGCTGTCAAGTTAAAATTGCTTGTCAATATACTTAGTCTTCAACCTTCGAGCACTATTATTTGATTTATTTAGAAAGTAAAGCTCGACTAAGTTATTAACCTTTTTTACAAAACTTTCAGATACCGTAATGATAAGCAGATAAAACTATATAAAATCAGCTAGTACAGGGGCCATATACAAAGACTTACGGAAATTGTGTTTATTGAAGTAGTGAAATTCGTGTTCAAAAGGTTACACTTTCATTCTTTTTTACACGGGATCTTGTAAAAAAGAATGGAATAGAATGCATACAAAACTAAAGTTATACTACTAACAATTTTGTTTAAAACATACATTAGTACGATTTTTTTTAATTGGATTGTTTTCACAATTCAATAAAAAGTGTTGACAATAATTTAACACTGAACACGATCCAATAACATTTATGACTTCAGACTGCCGCGTTGGTATAAAACAGTAATAAAACAATACACACATACAACTGTCTCTATCATCTCTTACAGTCTTCACAAGTAAAAGAGAGACAACTTAAGTTAGGATTCCTCGCCAGTAACCAGTAAACGAGATAAGCTAAGCCAATTCGTTATAACACAACGAAAATGTATAAGCGGGATTTACAAAAAACAGAAATTTTTAAATATAATTGGACTAAGGGAAACATATAAATCAGGTTTGCATGTTTCATACACAGGGTAAGTGTAAAGAATACGTTAAGGTGTTTAGATCTGCGCCTGTATAGCTTATCACGTAGAAGTGTTACATATATCGGCCTATGTGTAGCTGAAGCTGTTTAGAGACAGACAAAATATCATGCCTGTAAAGTTTTTTTTATCTTGTCATTCATTTGGATAGATAATATTCGATATAGCAATAATTTAAAAACTACATCCCCGATAGTTAAGCTATCATAGCTGGCAGTGCGACATATTCTTAAGCAATGTATGTGAGGGAGTTATCGGCTAATTCATTCGTTGGAGGTGCAATTGGGTTTGTGTACCAGGGTAGCATGAAAGCTTGGCAATTTACGTAACAGCTCGTTTAGAAGGTATCCGTTTGATCTAAATTGTACTACGGACTGCCGACTCATGATGAAATCGAATCTACTCTGTATATATGTCGACCTAGTACTATTTGTAGGCAAAGATTATTTTAATACTTGGATTACCAATAAGAATTTAATTATTTAAGTTTGATTAGACTCGAGCTTTTTAGATCTACATTATCTCATTATAATATGTAAAATATCTTTCAGGCTCGGCCTGATGTGAAAAAAGGTGGGGCGGGGCTCATTAAATCTATTAAAATTCTGAGAATTCCAAGAATGTTTAACATTGAAATCCTATGATTATTGAATAGTATTGTTATAATTTTCAAATTTACAGTCAATTTTAATTCAACAAAATGTAAAAAATGGTGAAGAAATAAGAAAAATAAACTTCAATACGAAAAAAGCAAAACGTGATATCTACACAAGTACATTGAAAGTACCTAATAAATGTATCGCACAATGAATAATAACCCCGCACAATACACCTAGTTAAGCTGATATCACATTATTAGTGTTGATCGTAATAATAATAATCACGTACATGCTCCAACCTATACAATATAGTTGTTTACTGTGACTATCAGTTACTCCAACATGTGATTTCACTTAATAGACCGGTTTCAGAGGTGTGTGACCTTACACAATTATCTGGCTAAGATAGTGGGTTTGTTTTTCTATACAGTGCTAGGTATATGCTGTGATGTGTCGGCTTAGAATAGCACTACCTCATTTCTTACCATGGGTGTTATTAAGAGACGACTAAGGGTACTGGGGCTTGTAAAGTCATTTTTAGGCGATGCTGTTGGAGACCCATAATCAACAACAAGTGTAGAAAATATTTTACATAACATAACATAAACGTTCACGCCGAATATCCCCGAAGGGGTTGGCAGAGGTACTAATACTTCTGAACATCACGTGACTTTGTCACCTGGTGTTCAGAGTACCCACGTTTTGCATGGACAGTGTACTCACGTGATAGGGGGCAGGCCTATCGCCGTTTTGTACGAATACACTGTCACATGACTAAGTACAACTCAGCCATGTGGGTTTCCTCACGATGTTTTCCCTCACCGTAATAGAAAATATTTTAAAGTAATTAAAATATTTTCCACACTTTGCTTCCAAAAGTGTTTGAGAAATTTATTATTCTGACGCTCTGACTACCATGTATGTATGTGTTTCTATACATTTCTCTATTGTTAAGAACTTGTACGTCGATCTTCTATAGAAATATGTTTTAATAGAGATGTTGCTTAATACGGAAATCTGGTAATGGATTTTTGAAAGCATGGCGAAGTTTGCACCGTAATAACCGGCTTTTAATTATCTAGAATGAAAAGCCGGTGATAAAATTGGAATTACAATAATAAGTTACCTTTCAATATTCTTCAATCTTCCTTTTGTATTAAATGTAAAACCCTTGAGTTAACCATAAGCATTTGTTCGTGCAATTAACCATGATTGAAAAAAGTCTAAATAAAATCAAGTTAAGACGCTATTTTCTGCGCAAACCTCTGCTTGTCTCATCATCGATTTATCATCATCAATTGATCACACAACCTGTCAAAAGACTAAACAGTAGAAATCATTAGCGACTAATTAAATTCTCAATAAAGGCACAGAAGTTTCATCGAAAGATAATCAACATTCGCCAGTGGAAATTATTCAGTTCGAAGGATATAAGTGGGTCCGTGACAAAAAGGAATGCCATTACGTCACCTCGCGTCCTTACACTGAAACGATCTAGTTATATTCAAATTAGATCTACATTCTCGGTATTGGATCCACTATACTATGCGCTCGTCGGAATGGCAACTTAAATTTTAATCTAATGTTGGCATGAAACTATAATTAAGCATATGTTGTAAAATGTAAGCTTAGTAAGCTTATAATAGGATTACCCCATTTCTTCCGGTGGGTGTACGTAAGAGGCGAGTAAAGCTATCGGGGCTTTTAAGGGATTTTCGGGCGATGCGGTTCGAGAACTTTTCCTCACTCAACTCTACAAAAGTGGCTGAGGACTTTCTAATTTCTTAGCTCTGGCTACCCCTTCTAAGGATTTATATCCGCGAGTATACCTATACTCACGGTTAGGTATGTTGTAAAACATATAAATATACTTCTGGTATATTCCATGGAATTTAAATGAGATGATGGGATGTAAATCATTATACGTTAAAATGGAGTCTAGCTTAAGGTATTTTTGGTGAAGCTCGTGTAATCCCTCCCTCAACGAATATATGTTGCGTCGGCACGCAGGGCGTCTTGTTAAGTTATTATACAACCATAGCAGCTTACTACAACTATTTTGCTACGAAATAGACTGGCTACTCCGGCTCAAATTTCATTAAACAATGCACCAGTGCAGGCAGAAATGTTTTGTTCATCGAATGATTTTTAAAACAAAGCGATATGTAATCTATGTTTTAATCTAGTAATTATAGTATTTGACTAATAAAGGAAAGTAAAACGTAAGTATTTGGTTTAAAATAAACTGGTTGCGTTATTATAATTATTATATATTGCGTTATTAGGTTAAATCTTTTGTCATTTTTACTTATATATATTATAAGTTTTTTCCTTATTTTTTTAATATTTGTAATTATTTGTTTATATTTTTTAATAGTTCTTAACCCTTTTACATTTGTTTAGTTTTTGTTTAATTTATTCACTTTTATATAAAGCAGATAATATAAGAACCTTACAGGCCATGCCAAGTGCAAGGTTCAATGTAAAGATGTATTTTGAAAAAATGATAATAAATGATTTATTTATTTATTTTAAATGATCAATGCATATTTGCCAGGTACTAACGCGCGAACTATAGAAGGCGTTTTACTAGATACTTTAGAAATTATTCAAAGCTCGTCTTTTTCTCTGTGAATTCGTGAAATTCGGACGGAGCTTCTTTGTTGTGATACGACTTGAATAAAAGCTCACATGGATAAGTTTCACATGTCTTTCACGATTACATTTAGAATTTGAATGCTTTCACACTTGACGCCTTCAATAAGGAGACGTAAAACCCTTTTTGTTCAATTACGAAGTTTACAAATTGTCATAGACGAAAAAGTCGATTTGAATATATTTATCCAATCCAGAGAGGAATGTCGACGAATTGTGCGGCGGGTCTGAGTGACTGAGAAGATGCAATCGCATAAATATATCATTTTAATTTCCGGATATGCCTATCCAAATATTAAAAAATCAACATACATACATACATATACTCACGGCTATAAATCCCTAGAACGGGTAGCCAAACTAAGGAATTAGAAATTCCTCAGCCACTTTTGGAAAATTGAGTGGGGAAAAGATGGCAAAGTAAAGGTTGTTGGTGATGGGTCTCCAACCGCATCGCCCAAAAATCCCTTAAAAGCCCCAATATCGTTTTAGTCGCCTCTTACGTACACCCATCAGTAGAAACGGGGTAGTGCTATTCTAAGCCGACACAACACAAAAAAAAACAAAATTCCTCAATTACTCTACACTTAAAGTTTAAAAGATCCAAGGAGTTGTTTTGTGAAATAAGTAAAAGTATAACATATACTCATTCCATTACTTCCAATTGAGAAAGATATAGACTATCGATTGCTCTTAGTAAGTCCTGGCAAACCTCTCAAGCTTCATTTACAACCTGTACTTACAAGCTCTGTTTTTCCTCACACTTTTTTACACCAGCCTTTTATCATTCGTAACTATATATTACGTCATAGTGACGTCGAGCAGGCACCGCTCGCTGGGAAATACCGAAGACCACACAAATGATAAAGTCGGTTATAAACAGCTACTACAGCGGCAGAGGCGGCCGTAGGCTTTTATTTGTCGCCGCTAGCTTTCGGAGATGTGGGTGTTGTGGAATTCACATATTTATTTATAAGGTAAACTTGTTTTGTTGTGACATACTAGATTGAATATCTCTCAAGAGCTGAAAAACTTTGGCTAGCTATGAAATTCCCATAAAATGAAAATACAGCAGGTATTTTATTTATAATTTGACTAGGTACAAGAGTTTCTATTTATACCTTCAAATAAGGAATTAATTTGACTCACTCAAACTCATCTGAGTAGACGCTGATTCTCTTAACACCGTGTAACGTTATTATCACATGATGTTCAAAAGTATTAGTAAGTCTGCCATCCCTTTGAGAACTGCATGAACGTTTGAGTTAATCTGGATGAAAAAGTAGTAGTAGCAACAATATTAATAATACCTCTGTTCCGTTTACATGTAAATAATAAATTATCAACGTCATATCTTATCGATACCGACATTATGCTCTTGAACGGACTAATTTGGTGTGTTTGGCATATTTACTACATTGTACGTGACCGCGAGCCGTGTTTTATTAACATACTGCATTATTTCACAGTTCGCATATCGGGTTACGATGCGGAGTTGGCTTCAAATAGAATTATCTCATTTCCATTTAAAGAATCTAGAAATTTCAACTGTTGGTCATTTAAAAAAAGTGAGAGATATAATGACTTACTGCACCGCTCAAAATATTTTTATTTTGAATCAATTTTGTTTTAACTTTAGTTTTTGAATAATCATTTCCAGACAATACATACATATATATAAACTCACGCCATTATTTCTTATTGGGGTAAGCATAGACTATCGATCGCTACTTTTTTCGATCCTGGCTAACCTCTCTTTACATCCATCAATGTTTTCGTACATACTCTTCTTTTGGTTTAATTACCAAAAGCGTACTATTACTGTTCAACCCTTAAGCACTAATAACTTATACCACGGTACTATCATACATACATACATATAATCGCGTCAATATTTCCCATTGGTGTAGGCAGATACTACCGATAGACAATTTGTAAGATTCTGGCCAAACTCTCTAGCTTCATCTACATCCATCAATGTTTTCATACATGGTATTATCATAGTTTGCCAAAGAAAACTCTCTGGTCCTTTAATTATTCAACAAAATCAAATCTGAATAATCAAGACGTAGCCGCTACGACGCACGACTACAACTTGTAGCAGTTTCGTAGCACGTAGACGAGTTATGACTACGATATAAGTAAGTGCGACTACGATACTCACGCGGACAAAAAAAGGAAAATTAAAACATTTTTCCTGAACCAAAACCAAAAAGTAATTTAACTTCGAACATAAGCTAATAAAGTTTGGTATGAAATGCTTCTACACGTCATTAACTATTTGCTGAGTTTCTCAACCGAAGTTGATAATGCTTTCTTCGTAAAAAGGTTCTATTTAAAGAAAGTTGACTAAGACTCCACATACTTTTCGTTCGTACTGGTGAAATTATAAAAAGTTATAATATTCATACGCAGTCGCTTTTCAGCTTTAAATTTTTGACTCGTGTTCTCCCCAGTTACCCTCTTATTTAAGTTCCATGTCACAGGACTCACAAGGGTGCATATTAAAAATAGTACGCCACATTCCTTATTTTGTCATTTTGTATTAACAATAGCCTTGCTTGAAAATTTATTATTCAGTCGCACGATTCGGTCTTTACAAATTTTATAAGTATATGTTTGGGACATATTGTTTGATACCTAATCGATAAAACTTGTACAAATTTTAAGTTACACAATACGATGAGGTATAAGCATCATAGTTTGTCGCATTTAAAAAACAATATCAACTTACATTAGAGTATTTAATTGCCATAAAAAACTATACTAGTAATCTAGTAGTCGTATTATTTTAGTTTATGTAATAATCTACGTTGAGCCAACATATCTTGCGGTAATATATTATATAATACTTCAGTCAATAGCTTATAAGACACCATTCTACTAATAGTTGTAAAACCATTGAAACCATTTTATTGTCATGATAGCGGATTGATGTATATTATATGATGTATCATAAAAAAGGTCATATTTTCAAAAGAGGCTAGATGATAAGGCAGAATAAACGATTCACTATTAACGAATCTTAATTGAAACAAATATGTATCAAACTAAATGAAAAAGATGTTCGTCTGGTATAACATTAAATTTTAAACAGTACAATAAAAATCTCTGAATTAACTAACCACAATATCCCTAAGCGAAACTTATAATAAAATCTAGTACCATAAAAATGCAAGGATATGCATAAACTGCAGTAAAATTTGAGTGAATGTAAATGAAATTCCTAACACCGAAATCCGTGTAACGAGCACACAAAATCCCCCATATTTTGTGCTGGA
The DNA here is from genome assembly GCA_963576735.1 of Bedellia somnulentella. Lineage (NCBI taxonomy): Eukaryota > Metazoa > Arthropoda > Insecta > Lepidoptera > Bedelliidae > Bedellia > Bedellia somnulentella. The sequence goes on from OY755183.1 coordinate 16,155,055, forward strand.
AAGCAGGTACATTCGTAATTCCATATATTTCCGGCGCAGTATAAATGTAGAGGCTGTATTTTACAAAAAAAAGTGATGCTGTAACGAGCCAGCGCAGTGCCGACACGGCTAGATAAACAGTGCGACGTAGGCTGGGAACACACTTATACAAACAAAATCAAACTACAACCAAAAATATAAATTTAAACGGCACATTTACCGATCCTTAATTGACAACATATGAACTTTTGGTGTACATTTGTAGTGTGGGCATCTGCAGGCCATGGGCCTCCCCCAAAGGTCCGAATCAGATGGTCTTGTGTTACCCTAACCCATTGGCTTCCAGCGACTTTCTGTTGCAAACGTACTTTTTAACCGGCTGCAATGGGTGCACCGTAGCTTGGAGTTTAGTAGTAGTAAACAATTACTATGGTCTCAAACCAGTATATCCCGAACCTAAACGAATGCTATTTTTTCACCCTCTTCTTTGTTCGCGGCCGCACAAAGCCGCGTATAGTTTATGGTAGTTCCACTACTGATAACTATTATCTCTGCCCGCTCGAATAACTACGCGTCTTCATATTGCAGATTAACTGCACTGACTTCTTGTTTGGAAACTGAAGTAGCTCAGTCCCCGTAGCATAAAAAAAGTCAAAAAGTTTATTCTTCAAATTGAAGTTAAAAACTATAATTTTTTGAAGCATGGGGCGTGTGATAGCGAGTGAGTCACATAAGAAGTGAGGATCGGGAAAATTATTATTTAAAATCATCGTCACTAGTAATGTCAGTTAGTGACGACTGCACAAGCAGGTGTATCGGAACGTCGCGTCGTCGGACCAATATTACATGTAAATGATGTTAATTCATATTTTCGCGAAGAACCCCGGTTGGCATTAAATAATGTATTCAAACCGCGAATGTTTATAAAAAGTATTGATAGATCATTCATACAAAGCTTTTTAGAATCTTAATTCTCATAATTTAATGTTTTTTGACATGAATTCCTCATGTGGGGATTATTACTCATAAATAAAAGATGTTATTAAAGGAAAGAAAAATTTCGACACTGGCGGGGTTCGAACCCGCGACCTTCGGGTATACGCCCCCGTCGCTCTGCCAACTGAGCTACAGTGTCAGTTGGCATCCAGCGCGAAATTTCTCTATCCTTTGTTTCTTTTTTACACGTTCAAGTAGTGTTCAAGTAGTGAAGGTCGCGGGTTCGAACCCCGCCAGTGTCGAAATTTTTCTTTCCTTTAATAACATCTTTTATTTATGAATCTTAATTCTCACTTGAAATACTACGGAGGCTGCTTTTAGATTGTAACATAAGTATACATATACCTACACACGCCGTTATTTTCCATTTGGCGAAGGCAGAGATAGTTTATCGCCACTTCTTACGAACCACACTATACATCTGTCATCTGCCCTTTTAAGAAGATCCTCGATTTGAACTGAATGAGACCTGTTAGAACATCGTTTACGGTGTACTTCGTGTATATCATTTACTTTTCTTGCTCCTTACTCTATCTCTCTCTCTTTATCTCTTTCACCACTCAATTGTCACTCATCCTATACATTTGCTCATACCATCTTAACATTCCTTTTTCAATATTCTCCTATTTTCTATTCGTATGTGAAAAATGAAATAAACCAGGGTACGCTGATCCCAAATCGTAAAAAGCGACCCCCAAGGCTGGGGACCTCAGAGGGTCGTTAAAAAGGAGAATGCTATTTGTGTGACATTCGCCCCGAAATTAAGGAAACCAAACATTTTGATTGTATGTTTTTATGGAGCGAACGCAGCTTTAGTTATCTTTCATGCCCATTAAAGTAAATAAGAATAGAAGGTTTAACATGTTGTGGAGTCTTTAAACAGTTAGAAACTGATATAAAAAAATTATAATAAAAAGAGTTATTTGCCAAGTAACAGATTACACCATTCGTACTTAAACTAACTAATTGTAATTTATAAGGCAGCTATTTTTTAGCTTTTCATGACAAACTAAGAGGTCGAGTAGAATAACAAAAGAATATATTTTTTGTGGCTTGTAGTACAGAACAAAACAATAGAATTCTAGTACCTAAACTAGGCCGGGCCTTTATCTTAGGTACTAGCTTTTTCCCGTATATTTTATCAATTATTACCTTTCAATTAAGTAAACATATATATTTTTAGGAGCTGGGTAAGGTATGAGCAGAGCGTTATTTTAAAGTTGTGTAGTTATGAATAATATTTTGGTTTTCTACAATAGTATTGTGGTCCAATGAACTAGCGCGCGAGAGCGTGCGCGTCATAAAAATATGACGTGATAGTTAGACTACTTTGTCTATGATGTGTTACAATTTTGTTTTTTGTCCTATTTTTATTTTAAAACAAAATGATGATTTCTACGCAAACTAAATGTTAACAAAATAATGCATTTTATGATAAAAAATCAGTTTTTATCAAAGTGTGTAAAACGTTCACAAGCGGTTACATTATGGCGTTAATTTATGATTCTAAGATTAGACGTAAATAAAATTACATACGCATACAAATGCAAGACACTTGAAAGATTTTTTAATACTGTCAAATTTACCAGAAAAATTCGTACATAAACGCTTATTTTAATTAACTATCTGTAAGCCACTATTAAACAAGTGGAGAATTACTACAGGTGAAGCTTTTACGTTTTTAACTCCACTCTGTTAGGTTTTAGAAACGGCTAACAAATCATTAATTATGTACTCTGGCTACTCGTTTCGGGATGAAAACCGAAAAAAATAGATAAGATAAGATTTAAAAACTTCTAAGGAATTCCACCCACGATATACTAATGCAAAACCAAATCAAATTAATCCACATCCATGTTTTATTCATAATATCGAGTCGGGGCGTCCCACGCAGCGAGCGAGAAACAAAGATAATAACTCCAGAGAAGTTTTTACAAAATAAAATAAAAGGAACAACAAAGCAAGTAACAAAAAACACCGGGCCTACACCAATTTGTCTTTTTAAAGACATATGTGTGGTTAATTTACCTTGGGTGTTAATGGTGAGGGAAAACATCGTGAGGAAACCCACATGGCTGAGTTGTACTTAGTCATGTGACAGTGTATTCGTACAAAACGGCGAAAGGCCTGCACCCTATCACGTGAGTACACTGTCCAAGCACAACGTAAGTACTCTGAACACCAGGTGAAAATGTTACTAGATGTTCAGAAGTATTAGTACCTCTGCCAAAGGCGTGAACGTTTGAGTAACTAAGACATCAAACACAGAATTACTTTTAATACAAACTATTTTGTGAACCAAATAAAAGCCATTGTTGTAATTGTATAAAAGAGTCTTTAGATAACATTTGCGGATCTACAAATAAATATGTACGCTTTTGAAGACGCATTGACCTTCACATTTACGTTTTAACTTGAGCTCTGTTTACTCCTAAAATTTTACAAACTAGAGGTCTTGTTATGCTGGTAATACTGAATGGAATCGGCGGACCATTATTCCTTGTGAGGTGTTGAGAAGGGCGGGATTGTAGTAATATTCTTAACATCCTCAGAAAATCTTTCGTAATAGTAATGATATTAAATTTTACCTTTACAATTTGATCGTGGGAAGTAATGTTAAGGTTATGAATTGGTAATGCTTTTTCAATATAATATATTTTGGGTTCCATTGATAACGGTAATTATAATGGAAAGCAAGTTGCAGGTAGGTACATTAATAAAATAAAAAAACACTACAAGTGCTAACGGTGAGGGAAAACATCGGAGGAAATCAACATGGCCAAGCTGTACTCAATAATGTGTGCATGTCGGCGAAGATACGGCTGCCCCCTATCACGTGGGTTTACTGTCTAAACCAAACGTGGGTACTCAGAACAATAGGTCACAAAAACCTATATCGCCCCTTCGGCGATTTACAGAGTTAACGTTGATTTTTGAGTATAAAACAACAGAAACATAACGTCTTAAGGGCCTCCCCGCATTTTGCAGCTACTGCGCTCACTCTTGCGTCAAATTTACTGAGAGTGACAGGGACGGAAAAAACGCGTGCGCAGGATAAATGTAGTTTATTTAGTTTTATTGAATAACTATGTTTAAATGAAAAGTTAAACATCAAAGTTACAGATCTTAAAGCTACGCGTATATAGACACATAATGAGTTCACATGTATGTTATGCCAGTGGAGCCTATACGGTTTTTATGAAAACAAAGCATGTTCCAATTAAATTTTTTTCATCATATTTTTCATTAATTATTAAAATGTTAAACATCAAACTTTAACACCATGAACTAATCACCAACATATATTTTATTAATGTCATATCAATATCATCAAATCAGACTTTATAGAATTTCCAAACAATCAATATCAACCTATTTTTCTGGGGACGCCCTTAATAAGATGATACTAAAACGGGAGTCAAGCCATCGCGAATATGTCTCCAACCAGAAAAGCAAGTCTATCAACACATAAAATTTGCAAAGTATGTTTTATGACGTCATAACTCTACATATTTACTGCAGGTTTGATCGTTGGCGGTGGAGTGGCCGCGATTACATTTTGCCTATAACTGCCGTTCTACTTGATACAGTCTCATCGAATTTACTTTATATATTCAACCGTATTTTTATGTGAGGGAGGCGTAGGAGATAAGTGCAATTTTTTACTTATCTTATGTACGTTCTATAGGAATAGCAATATTTATATTTTTTTATCTTTTAAGGGAACCCTACTAGCTACACAATAGACCAGCGCAACTATACAAAACCATAGTAAAGACTTGATATGGACTTAACAAAGATAAATATATAATTAAAATTCGATGGCATAGATGATAAGTGTTTTTTTATAGATTACAGGAAAGCAGAAATATATTTTGCTATCTAGTTTCGGCTTAAAATAGCACTACCCCATTTCTTCCGATGGGTGTACGTAAGAGGAGACTAATGGTATTGGGGCCTTTAAGAGATTGTTGGGCGATGCGGTTGGAGACCCATCACCAACAACCTTTATTTTAACCATCTTTTCCCCACTCACATTTCCAAAAGTGGCTGAGGAATTTCGAATTCCATAGCTCTGGCTACCCCTTCTAGGGATTTATAGCCGTGGTTTATTTGAAATCCTGTTCCCACTTCGTTTTTTGTTCAATTATATAATTTTTACCAATAAAATAATATTGTTTTTACATTGTGCTCTTGGTGGTCGTGGACACTATTTTTTACCTTTCAGGCTCAATATGACATTTATATCACAAATATATGCTGTTGAAGCAATTAAACAAAAGCGCTAATTTAACCCAAAACAAACCGGCGGCATCGTGTAACTTTCGCCCGCACTAGTCTCGCAAAACAAAACAAACGTGTACTGTCAGAATGTTAATTGTCAATGTCATTGTCTAAGTCGTTTGGCGAGGCGCCCGCAACTACCGGAACCATAGCGATTCTCAAACTACCGCGCACAATCACTTCCGGTTGTCATAAAAACGATATAGGTCTGTTTAATACGGAGTTTTAATTTTATGTAGTTTGCGATGAATTCAGACACAAAAGAAATTTCTTTAACTGAATCGAATATGCAAAACAATAAATTATTTAGTCTAATACTTACACTTATAAATTTAAACAGATGGGACTCAATACAGTGATGAATAAATCAGCAGTAACTTACCTGAAAAAAAAAACAAAACATAAAATTAGAATAAACTTATTAATATCAATAATTCAATCCTAGCTCATTCCTAGTTTATAGCTTGAGGTCATTTCACGTCTCAATATTATTATTCTTTTCATTATACAACCCTTAGTACAACCTAAGTAAAGTAACACCAAAAACACAAATTGAGAATTAAAATCCTGCGTTTACAAAATCCAGAAAAAAACCACCATACATTCCACCATCAAATATTTTGTCAAATGTAATCGGTTAAGAAATACAAAGTATTGGTGAGTACGCCTGCCGACGACTCAGCCCCGTTGGCGCCGTGCCAACTGGAACCCAAACCAACCCCAACCATAGTGATCCATTTAAAATATCTCGGGTATCTGTAGTTATATTTATATTGTTTATTCTTTTATATGATGGAAAAGGTGTGTAGTGTCGGCTTGGTATAGCACTACCCCATTTTTTTCGGTGGGTTCAGTAAGAGGCGACTAACGGTATTGGGTAACCCATAACCAACAACCTTTATTTTACCACGTTTTCCCCACTCAACTTTCCAAAAGTGGCTGAGGAATTTCAAACTCCTTAGCTCTGGCTACCCCTTCTAGGGATTTATGGACGTGAGTATATTTATGTGTGTATGTACGATGGAAAAAAAATGGAGAAACAAATATATAGCTCTATATATCTAGCTATCCAAATAATGCTATGCTCAGTGGTTAGAACACCGGTTAACGTGCAAGCGACTAGTGTTCAAATCCCAGGTCGGGCCCACACCAATTTGTCTTTTCTAAAGACATAAGTGTGGTTAATTTATCATGGTTGTTAACGGTGAGGGAAATCATCGTGGGGAAACAGGTGGTGGCTGAGTTGTACTTAGTCATGTGACAGTGTATTCGTACAAAACGGCGATAGGCCTGCCCCCTATCACGTGAGTACACTGTCCATGCAAAACGTGGGTACTCTGAACACCAGGTGACAGTCACGTGATGTTCAGAAGTATTAGTACCTCTGCCAACCTCCTCGGGGATATTCGGCGTGAACGTTTGTGTTATGTTATTAATCTAGTTATTATCCGTGATTGGAATAAGTCACAGACAGAGAAAAATAGAGTCAACCGAAAAAAATATTCATTTAATATAACCTAGAAAGTCAACAGTCTGTACACATTAAAATGAATTCCTGGAAACGAACCTCTTCGAATTAGGTCTGTCTGATCAAAATTGTTACTAACTGAGAAGTAAGCTTAATGTGAAATAAGCATTTCGAAACTGGAAATTATTAAACATCTTTTTTACTCTAAATCACATTACACATTACTGCTTAATAACTAAAACATTAGTCTAAGAGCCCGCGACGGCCAGACCTTAGTTATAGTATAAAGTCTAAAAGTTTCTCTGTGTATGTCCACTATACAGGTAAGAACGATCCCAGGCTATGAAACTTGGGTCGCCCCGGTTTTGGCAGGTAACAGGTAGTAAAGGTGTTTAAAAATGTATCTCAAATTAGGTATAGCGTAAAGCTTAGTTTTCATATATTTTATTAGTGGTGATCTTAGAAATCGCCTCATCCACAGCCAGACACTTAGTACAGTTGCAACCTCCTGCCAGACACCCTTAAAGTAGGGTTAATTTTAATGATACTTTAGTTATAGTATAAAATCGGAATTTTATATATGTTATTTGGAGAACTATAAAATGATGTTTCCTCAGTAGCCAGACAATTTGTATGGTTCCCCTATATTGCCAGACACGTTAAAGGTCTATTGTAGGTGCGAGCGCGAGGGGCATATGCGTAATGGGTGCGAGTGAGATAGTGCGCTCGTTCAAATACAGGTTACCGATACCAAAGCCGCTTTGTTTTTATTTCCGACTGTCTATGTATTATTGTTACAGCTCATCTCTGAAACTGCTGGAGCCATTTTAGACGGAACTTTCATATATACTAAATACTAGTTCTACATAGAACATTTATTTGATTTATTACAAACTCGTGGGAAGCCACCGCGGTCCGCTAGTAAGATTACTAATACAGAAAAAAAAGCTAAGATCCACTATGTACTTATTTTTTTCCATCCCTTCCTTCCAAAAGACATCCCTTCCTTACACCCTAAGTATAGAAAATTTTCAAGTATACACATTTTAATTCTTCAATGGTAGGGGTATATTTGAACTTGATATTCGCAGTTTCACTTACAGAATTGGACACCGATAGATCGCACGTGCACATATATTTCAAACACGAAATACACCAATTACGTGCATGTTTTATACAAATATCACGATATCCGCTTTTAACCTTGGCAACTAAAGGTGCTAAAAGCTTGGCTTTCAATGTCGTAGGATCTGGATGTGTTGAACTGAGATCAACTAAGCAATTTAGGATAGAAGGCAGGAACAAACATGGGAACATTTTGCATAAATATTCACATATACTCATACATACATACATTGCTGTGTAGTGTCGGCTTAGAATAGCACTACCCCATTTCTGCCGGTGGGTGTACGTAAGAGGCGACTAACGGTGTTGGGGCTTTTAAGGGATTTTTGGGCGATGCGGTTGGAGACCCATCACCAACAACTTTTATTTTACTATCTTTTCCCCACTCAACTTTCCAAACGTGGCTGAGGAATTTCGAATTTCTTAGCTCTGGCTACCCCTTCTAGGGATTTAAAGCCGTGAGTATATGTATGTATGATGTAGATGGTAACATATACTCACCAGGGGTAGCCAGAGCTTTAGAGCTAGATACTCTTAAGCCATATTTGGAAGTTGATAGGGGGACTCACAACTATGAATACAAAGGGCCAGCCAGATTTTATAATTTGAAATTCCTGAATTACTTTTAGAAGTTAAGTGGTAAAAAGATGGTAACATAAAGGATCATTAAATACATCCACCAACAACCACATGAGAGCAGGAATAGATTAGTTATATATACACAGCTTTTCAGGGCAACTTAAAAACGGAATATTATGTATGTGGGGCTGGAAGTAGCTTGAAGTAGCTAAATTTGAGATCTATAGGTGAATATTTTAGAAAATTCGTGTAGATTATGCTGTGTAGTGTCGGCTTAGAATAGCACTACCCCATTTCTTCCGGTGGGTGTACGTAAAAGGCGACTAACGGTATTGGGGCTTTTAAGGGATTTTTGGGCGATGTGGTTGGAGACCTATCACCAAGAACCTTTATATCACCATCTATTCCCCACGCACCTTCCAAAAGTGGCTGAGGAATTTCTAATTCCTTAGCTCTGGCTACCCCTTTCTTTGGATTTATAGCCGTGAGTATATGTATGTATGTATGTATGTATTCGTGTAGACCAATTAGTAGTTTTAAAGGGTTTGAATTCTCAGGTGATGAATATCAATGTTTGTTAATGTAATTTACAACGGTTTATAAAAGTGAGTTTAAAAACATGTGCTTCATGTTCTTTATATATTAAATATAAGAGTGGGGCAGCCAAAATCAAAATAATAAAGAAAGGTAATGATATTTGATATTTTAATTATAATTATTATGATAAATGAAATTTTAACACATAACATATGTGTTAAAACGTTCACGCCGAATATCCCCGAAGGGATTGGCAGAGGTACTAATACTTCTGAACATCACGTGACTTTGACACCTGGTGTTCAGAGTACCCAGGTTTTGCATGGACTCACGTGATAGGGGGCAGGCCTGTGCGGTTCAATCACCGTACTTTAAGTTCCATCAGCAGTTTACGCTGCAACACTCTTTTACTCAAACCTTTTCAGAACAGTTCGTTTACTGACCTCGGACCGCGCGCTACTTATTAATCTCATTTCACCTAATTTGCACCTTTTACTACCTTGTAATATATCTTAGTTGAACTTATCTCTATCTTATCATTTTACATCCCCTAATCTCAATCCCAACCCCAAACAAGGCCTATCGCCGCCGTTTTGTACGAATACACTGTCACATGACTAAGTACAACTCAGTCATGTGGGTTCTCCACGATGTTTTCTCTCACCGTTAACAACCACGATAAATTTACCACACATATGTCTTTAGAAAAGACAAATTGATGTAGGCCCGACCCGGGATTTGAACACTAGTCGTTTGCACGATAACCGGTGTTCTACCCATTGAACTATCACGTCGTTAATTTAGTCAAACTAAAAGCCTTCTTTTATTTATTACTAGCTTTTTGCCCCGCGACTTCGTCCGCGTGGACTTCATTTTTTGCATCCAGTTTACATAATACCAAAATACCGAAACACTATCTAAACTTCTGTTTTTTATGTTTATAATCCCGCGGGCGTTGGTAATGACATAAAGGACATTGAGGCTTTTTAAGTGATTGTTGGGCGATGCAGTTTGTGACCCATCACTAACAACCTTTATTAACCTATCTTTTATCAATATATTTCCAAAATTGGATGAAGAATTAGTATCTCCGAAGCTATGGCTACCCTTTTATGGAATTTATGGTTGTTAGCATATATTCATGAATGATTGATAGATGGATTTCATAAATTCAATCGCACCAAGTTTTATTATAAAATGTAAAAAAAACTCTATATTAACTTTAATTTACTATATCAACCCGTTAGGGGTTGAGTTCAAAAAAATCCTTTTTAATTGTTCATAAGAATCATGAAACAAATATACCAAGTTTTTATGTTCAGAAATGAGAATATCTTTATTACTAAACACAGATACGGATAGTAGTTTGGCGCTGCGGCGACGGCCCGGTGCTGCCCCCTACACTGACCGTTGGTGATAGTGGGAGAGCTTGCAGCGATTGCTCGGCGATATAGGGATGATTAGTGTTGGATCTCCTTCCAAAATAATCGCTAAATTGAAGTGATAGTGCTTGTTATTATTATATATAATAGTGTATTATATATTTTAAGCTAACAAAACATTTTTTTACAAAAAGCTTGAATTACCTGAGATACGAACCCGGGACGATTGATTCATAATAGTTCTAATTAAATATTCATAGTAGTTAGTTATACCGCTACGCCACGGAGACGTTACCGGGGCGGTGTCAAATTTTTATTACGCTTTATTTCATATTAGTCTTACTATTGATAAACAAATTTGTCATTTAAATTGATGAAACCCCTTCATCTTTCCAAAATGAACATTAACAAAGTGTCTGATGTGAATTCCATCGATGATAAAAATAATCGCTGCAATATTTTGAGCCATATATGAGTTCAGGTTTTTTGATGTTCCTATGAGAACTCTTGCGGATTCCTTAGTTTCAAGGAATCGTCGTCTTTTCATTTAGCTTCTAAATTTACATGTTAATATTCGTTTGCAATATAAATAGATGTAAAAAAAATGTATACGATTAAAAAATAGTACATCATCGCTCGGGAGTTCCTTATTTTCGGGGATCCATTACCGTACCATTAAGCTTCTAAATTTAGATTTTTATATTAGTTTACAATATTTTACGTTGTTTTAAACGATACACAGCGCCATCTCCAATGCATCCAGCAAGCAAACAATATTTTTGATTTCCCGTGGGAACATATTTTTTCCGGGATAAAAAGTACCCTATTATTTAATTTAGACTTCTAACTACACGTCTGAAAAATTTCAAAGCAATCGGTTCAGTATTTACGGCGTGAAAGCGGAACAAACAAACAAACAAACTCACTTTTCCATTTATAATATTAGTATGGATTGATTTGGGGTAATAAAATTAACCATACCCAAATTTTAAGGTATATAAACCTTAATAATTTCTCAAAATACTGCCAAACCTAAATCAACGACCATGTGCCTTTAGCAAACACATATTAATCGTCTATATCCGCTGAAGGCTACAACGAATCCCGTAAGTCCGCCGTAATTGGTATCTTCGTTAAGGGCAGCTTATGCGCCTTTTTAACGACAACAGCTTTCGTTGTGTAGCTTCAACTGCAAGGACGCAATTAAAGAGGCTTGCATACTGAACTTGTAACTAATACGAAGGCATTATTGTAATTACATGTAAAAAACAATATTTTAGGTTGCCAAGGTGTAGTGTCGGCTTAAAATAGCACTACCCCAATTTTTCCGGCGGGTGTACGTAAGAGGCGACTAACGGTATTGGGGCTTTAAAGGGATTTTTGGGCGATGCGGTTGGAGACCCATCACCAACAACCTTTATTTTACCATCTTTTCCCCACTTAACTTTCCAAAAGTGGCTGAGGAATTTCTGATTCTTTAGCTCTGGCTACCCCATCTAGGGATTTATAGCCGTGAGTATATGTATGTATGTATGCAAATCTATATATATTTAAAAGAAAGTTGTGTTAGTTACACTATTTATAACTCGAGTGCGGAAAAATCGATCTGGCCATAAAACCAGGAAAGGACATAGGAAATATATCATCAATAATAAATAATATAGGGGGTAAGAAGTAAAAAAAACACCACCCGTGCGAAGCCGGGGCGGACCACTAGTATTTCATAACACAGAAAAGCGAATAGCATTGTAGGAATCTTTATAAGGGTGTTTGAGTGATGCGGTTAGCAATACATCATTGGCTACATTTTCAATTACCATTTAAGTTATGTTTTTAATACGACAAACGGAGGAATAAGATAAACGTTATTTTAGAAATTAATAAACTTACTTTGGATAGCAATATTGATATATACATTTAGTGTAAGGATTTAAGAAATGTTTTAAAAACTTGTATCGAAAATTTGTATTTATAACTTTTAGACACGACAACAAACACATTTCTTTTGAGAGGACACTTCTTTTAAAACATAACTATTTTATAAATGTGCCGTGTAGTGTCGGTTTAGAATAGCATTACCCCGTTTCTTCCGTTGGGTGTACGTAAGAGGCGACTAACGGTATGGGGCTATTAAGGGATTTTTGGGCGATGCGGTTGGAGACCCATCACCAACAACCTTTATTTTTACTATCTTTTCCCCACTCAAATATCCAAAAGGAGGAATTTCTAATTCTTTAGCTCTGGCTACCCCTTCCTGGGATTTATAGCCTTGAGTATATGTATGTATGTATGCATGTATTTTATAAATCTTCGTGCCACAAAATCTACTATCTTTCTCATCACTAAAAACATAACATTCATTACATTTCTCTCCCAATATGAATGACCTTTCCAACAATAATTATTCTCATTTTACAAAACCTTTATTTAAATGTGTAGCACCAAAGTATCTTATCAGTATCCGTATGAGGACTTTATCATTATATTACGTGTCAACTGTGCCACATCTGTAAGCCTATGATATGATATTACATTTACTCCAATATTAAGCGATTTCAACTATTTGATAAGAAAATTGTGTGTCCATTACAATATTTTATCCCAATTTATCATGCGGGCGACATTTATTTTACTGACTTATTTCCTTCCCGATATATTATTTACAAACAGACGCATTTATTCAAATTTTAAAAATATTAAACGAGCGATATTTTTTTATTTATTCCGATGGATGTACGTAAGAGGCGACTAACGGTATTGGGGCTTTTAAGGGATTTTTGGGCAATCCGGTTGGAGGCCCATCACCAACAACCTTTTTTCACCATCTTTACCCCCACCCAACTTTCCAAAAGTGGTTGAGAAATTTCTAATTCCTTAGCTCTGGCTACCCCTTCTAGGAATTTATGGCCGTGAGTATATGCATGTAAAAAGTAATTAGTACACACTCGAGCAAGCGGAGTTGAAAGCTAAAGAAGTGGAGTCAGTTACTGCAGTAGCTTTGCCCCGTCATCTGTCTTTGCCACTCCGTAAGAAGTTCAGGTTAATACTTATGCAGCACCTATTAGTTCTCTGGTGTAAACTAGAGGAATCACTAGGTATGTTATGACAAAGTTTAGTAGTGCATTATCCTAAAAAAAGTTGCATTTTTTTTAAACTAAATCCCAAGTTATTGTTTATTAATAGTGTGAAACAAATTTTAAAGGATATTACGAGTTCATAAATTCGAGTAGATCATTCAGTATTTTGATACCTTAACCACTTCTTAATTATTGTACGCAGACACAAATAATAATAATATAAGTACAGCGGAAGCGATACAAGTGTATCAACACCTTAACATTATTACCACCAATTTCAGTAGTAAATCTGCTCAAATCAGTTGTTTAGAGCCCAGATATGTAAACATATCTAGAAGTCATAAATACTTTAAGTTACTAAAAGTAATGATAGAATGAAGAGACGCAGTATATATATTTGACCAAAAAAATAAATTAGGTTAAAACAACATGTTTATACGATTAAGGTAACAGCAGATACAATCAGTGTAAAACTAAATATCCAAGTTACATAACCGATCATATGTAATTGTATGTCGGAAATCCGGGCTGTCGATAGGAAATCTACAGAAGGTATTCGTAAACCTGGATAATAGGGTTAGGATAGGGTTTTCCGAGACTAATTGAGGAAATACCTAGAGGTCAGAACTGGTACCTGATTAGCTAACTATAAATGAATATAATACATAACGAATAAAACATTTACAAACTTCAAACATTCTTACCGTTTCAATCGCAACTAGTACTAAGCCTACAAAACATTTAGTTTAGTTTGTTAAGCCTGTTTAGTAGAAGGCTCAAAACTAAATGATGAGTTATATCTATATCTCTGTATATCCTAATGGAAGAAATGGATTAGTGATATTCAACGCAGAAACTACACAGCGGAAAACTCAATCATTCCAATCAAAACCGTCATATCTATCGACCTTCCCACTAAGCCTACAACACGCCTACATTTTATACAACACAAACTAATTTATTTACCCCTTTGGAGGCAATAAATCTCTACTAAAAGCCCTGCAAAATATTTATAACGATTAAAACAGATATATGTATAGTTTTCACTCTTATTTACAATCTTCGATCACCCCAATCATAAACGTTATTTCAATCGAAACTTACAGTAAGCCTACTCAGTAGAAGGCTACATTAAATGACTGGTTCCCTAATGGCCCCAACAGCACGTGCGAAGGAGTTGGCAGTCGGAGCGGGAACACGCCGAGCAACTTCCGTCGTAAACTAACCGGGGAAACGGAAAAATACTCGACTTGCTTTGCTAATATTCTATTGCGAAACCTACTTTGTACTTTGGGAAAAGAGAAAGTTATGAAATTTGGAGATAAATTTTAATGTTTGGGTTCTCGATATGTAATGTTAGGAGCTATGAGGTAAAATGAAAATAAAGATCTTTAAGAGCGTTTGCACACCAAGACTTTTTGTTGAAAAAGAGTCGTGATATTCAAAGGCTCTAAGATAACCCTTTCGGAGGCAATGAATCTCTACAAAAAGCTCTGCAAGGCATTGCTAACGATTAAAATAGATATATGTATCGTTTTCACTCTAATTTACAATCTTCGATCACCCCAATCGTAAACGTTATTTCAATCGAAACTTCTACTCAGTAGAAGGCTACACTAAACGACTTGTTCCCTAATGGCCCCAACAGCACGTGCGAAGGAGTTGGCAGTCGGAGCGGGAACACGCCGAGCAACTTCCGTCGTAAACTAACCGGGGAAACGGAAAAATACTCGACTTGCTTTGCTAATATTCTATTGCGAAACCTACTTTACACTTTGGAAAAAGAGAATGTTATGAAGTTTGGAGCTAAATGTTATTGTTTGTATTTCTTTGGGTTCTCGTTCTGGAGATGTAAAATTAGGGGCACGGAGATAAAATGAAGAGATAAAATTTTAAGCTATGCCAATGGAATTAAATATTTTGAAATGGTTACCCACTTTTTCCCATTGAAAAAACAGTTACGGAAATAAAAATATAAGGCCAATGTATAGCTTGAAGAGATAAATACTTACAAAGCATTTATATACTAGTTAACTACAACCATGGTGACCGTCACTTCAGAAAATAAAAATACAGCAAGATCTCCGCCCCCTCCGAACCTTACTAATAAATATATTGGATTGAATCAGGCGTTACTTTGCGGAAATCCATAGCAATACTAATATTAATAACCAGCAGCAGCTGACCACCGAGTGACTCGGTGGTCAGCTGCCGAACTGTCTACTAACTGCTCGTCAATGACTCGTGTTGAGTCGAAACGCGTCGCATGTTTGTGGTTGCCTGTGGTTTTCACTTGCGGGTGTGTTTGTGGTGCATTGTCTGCTTTTCGATTTCTTGTAAGTGGAAGGGCGGGCGGTGCACAGTGCATGTTGCATGAAGACTGCAGGTATTATTTAGCGGAATTAAGCGAAGAAATTTATTAATATTAGTATTCTTACTAATAAAATAAAAACGAACCCTACACTAGCATACTGTGTACAACAGGACACGAATATGTCACATAAATGTTGTACGAGTTAGGCTAACGCAGGTAAATCCAGTTAGCCTAATTCGGCGGAGACGTGGCTCAGCCTGACAGTGAGGGGAATAATAAAACACTTATTTGTTACGGATTCTATTCGGCACATGTTAAGTACATTTCAAACGCATTTCAGGTCTATAAAAACTTAAATAATTAGCGCTGGATAATGAGCAGTACGTAGCATCGAATAGCAAGCCTTTTATTTCAGTGGGTGTCGTATGAGGCGCTTTGAGGGAGAGAGGGTGAGGTACTATCTTACATAGAAGATAAGGTCTTCTTAAAAATATATGAATTCCATTGTTAGAAATATCCTATTTCCCATTTTTGGTACACCCGAGAAGGCACATAACGACTGACGTAAAATATGAGTTTTACTGTTACCACCTTATATTATAGGTTGCAAATAAAAGGGATTTATTATGAGAAAAATAAGTGTAATAAAATATTTTCTCTCAAAGGGTCTGTTAAAAGTGAAATAATATGAAACTATGCTCGTAGTATATTTCTCTTAATTCATACATAAATTGATTAAATATAGTAGTTTATAAGAACTAATTTCCACCCATCTTAGTTTATTTATTTATTTTATTTTATTTTTTATTGCCTATTGCCTTATTATTTATTTATTTATTTATTCGTTGACCACCAACAGCAAACACAACAAACATGGCACAGAACATACAATTGTTTTACAAAGCCAATGACAGGTGATCACAATTACCGGTTCAAAACCTCACCACAGGCTATTGGTTCGCATTAGCTATCATAAAAGATTAAATACTAAATGAAAATTGCAGTAAATTTCGTTCTACACTTTCAAGCAATTAACGGTATAGAATAAAAATCTAATCTCGTATTTACTAAGACAAACTTTCCCACGGTAGATGAGTGTTAGTGTTGCTAAACCAATTTAAAAGTTATCTCCTCGCAGCGTGATTGCTTCGCGAGAGACAATGCTGTTGACTAAACACTGCATTACATATATCCTATCGGTAGTTTAAGAACTGAAATTTTTGACGTCAAACTGTTAGTAATTAACTTTATTTTCAAGTTCACTTGAAGGACTATGAAAATATTTAATTGTTTAATAAAAATAGAGAATTTTACTAATCATTCACATCTACGAAATCAAACCCACAAGGTTTCATTTACAACAAAGTCTAATTAAAATAGAGGATATTGTAATATGTAGTTTAAAATCACTTAAATAAATCTTAAGATTCAAGGATAACACGCGAAATCCTTTTCTAGTAGCAACACAAATATATTCATGCATATACGGCTATAAATCCCTAAAAGAAATAGCCCAGGGCTTCAGAATTAGAAATTATTATAGAAAGCCACTTTAGTAAGTTGAAAAGGGAAAAAATATAATATAAATGATGGTTGGTCATGGGTTTCCAACCAACCATTCTCTGAATACTTCTAAATTATTTCTTTAAACACGACATTGGAACCATAACACCTGAATTGACTAATCAACACAGGAAAAAATAAAAATGCAAAATCTGAATGAACCCACACTCAATAAAAACGCAACATTTCATAAACACAATACTTCATCTAGCTTACAAAGTGGCATAATCCGACTATGAAAGTTGAAACGAAGTTACAAGCGCTGAAGTCAAATAATTTAAAAAAGCGTTCTCAATGTAAAACTCCTTTCGCATTCCGGATGCGTCGGGATCCAAATTCATTTTTCGAACTTGGAACAGTTGGAATGGCCAGTGGGCAGACACGGCGGCAGAAGCGCGGCAGTTCATTTCCACCACTCACCGTGAACGCACACACGCTCCACGGAAAATACATCGATACCGTGAATTAAGTGAAGTGAAAATTCATGTTCGTCCCTGTGGTCGTATGATGTAGGTAAAACTATTATTGTACGTTTGTGCGGATCGAGGCGGACTGTCGCCAAGGTAAATATTGATAGTTTAGTACTAGTCCGATTCTATTTGCAAATCCGACTGCATAAGCATAAAATTGAATATTGAAATCTGTTGCGCATCGCGTTTCCGAGTATATAATTATACACGTGGTGGATTCGCCTAATAATTCCGATGCACAACAGTCTGTGGTTTGTGTGCATTTCAATACTGGTTGTGAATAAACACTAAATTGCAAGAATTGAAATTTCTCGCAATTATCGCTGTGATTAAAACACTAATATAGAAAACAGACTCGATTATCTCATATCTAAAGTAACATAGTAGATAACATAGGGCCGTGTATTGTAGGCGCAGGATATCATTACCACATCTTTTTTCTTGGGTTTTGTACAAGGCAAGTTGGGGTACTGGAGATTTTGAAAATGATTGTCAAGCGATGTGGTTGAAAACCCATAACCAGTTTTTTTTTAGTTTACTATTTTCTGTTTCCTTTAGATGCGGTTTAAATAGCATACAAAAATAATGTATTAATAATACTTTAGTCAAATAGAATGTGGGACAATAGTTATTTCGGGACCTCTAACCTCGTAGATCACCGCAGTAGTCATATTAAGTGATGTTTATATAAGAAAGCAATAAAGATAGTAATGTCAATAATATTCATAATCTCCAGATTAATATAGGTGAAAAACTTAAGTTTTAAATGTTTTAAAAACCATTTTTGTATTAAAATTATATGTATTTTTGTCCCAATTATTTAATCTTAATCTTTAGGCAATAGTAAACAAATGGCCTTATTTAATTCACAACATAAAAAAAACTATATCAACGCGCCCTTTACTCCGAAACTGAAGGCGGTGGCACTCACTCTGTAAGCAAACATTCATTCACGCTTTTTGTATATTTTTTTCAATTTTCTATTTGCTTAATTTACCGGTATACATACAATACAACCCCCAACACCGAACAACAGTCCCGTAGCAATTCACTTGCTCTATTAGATCAAAAAATACGTTTGTTTTCCCAATCATTCCGTCTAGTTTTCCCTATTTTTCTTTTCCTTATAACCTTATTGAGTTAAGGGACTCAATTCTGAAGATTAAAAGACAAGGAAGCTAAAGACATTCGTTTTGTTATAAATTGAGATACATAGAAATACTCACGCTATTAATTCTTATTGGGTAAATAGCCAATGGAATGAGTTCAGAGTATTTTCAAACTCAAACTTTTATTGCATACCATAGTGTACAAATAGTTGTTGTAATCACGGTACAGTAATAAATATGGACCCTGTTGGGCACATCAAATTTTTCAGTTGATCAGTATATATTTCTTAGAGTGAAGCAATGGCACTCGTTTTTCTTATCGAATTTAAGGCGTAAAGCAAAATAAGTTTTAATGAAAGCGACTGAAATTTTCAACGATAATTATTTTCACGACACCATTATACTTTCCCGCCTATTAGTTAAACGATTCTGTCATAATGTTGGACGCATACAATAGCCGCATGAATATGGAGGAGAAAACTGTGAAAACAGCGGTCGGCAGAAGCTCTATATTGACAGCATAAATATGAGGAGCGGTTTGCTTGTTCAGCCCCACATTATTATGCTAATGAGTATAGCCGGTATGCTGACAACTCACCACTATAGGGTAAAATTTCTTCAGATTGGACACTATTAAGGGTTTCGGTTTTTAGAGTTTTGTCAAAGATGTAAAATATAATTCTGTTTTACTGTCTAGCTGTTTTTAATTGGGCTGATTAACGATAATGGGGCATGAACAGCTGTGTAGTGTCGGCTTAGAATAGCACTACCCCATTTCCTCCGGTGGGTGTACGTAAGAGGCGACTAACGGTATTGGGGCTTTTAAGGGATTTTTGGGCGATGCGGTTGGAGACCCATCACCAACAACCTTTATTTTACCATCTTTTCCCCACTCAACTTTCCAATGGTGGCTGAGGAATTTTTCATTCCTTAGCTCTGGCTACCCCGGTATGTATGTATGTATGAACTGTGGGAGTTGGAATTTTCACAGATTTTGTTTTGGCGCTATAACTAAAAAAACTAAATAAATCAATAAAGAGGAATCCTTTATAAAAAATAGTGTTATTTCTCGTTATTCTTCTCCCATTCCATTGTTCTTCAGATTGCCACTCACTAGGCCGGTTTTTTGTAATCATAGATTCTTCTGCCGCTTTAAGCTTTCATGTAGGGTATGGAGAGCGGAAAGAGGAACTACTTTTGCATTTTAAAAGGATTTAATACAATGATTTGCTTTAATGTTAAACAGTGCAAAAGAATAGGGAAGCTAACATGCAAATCTATACTTATAATAAATCTGTAGAGAGGTCAATTCTGTACATGAAATATATTTTCAAAATAACCATCAGGTGGTGATTAGGGATCGATACTGATGCCAAAAATGCAATCAGTAAAATTTTTGTCTGTCTGTCTGTCTGTCTGTCTTTCTGTCTGTCGGTCTGTCTGTCTGTCTGTCTGTCGGTTTGTATGTTCCTTATGGAAACAAAAACTACTCGACGGATTTTAACGAAACTTGGTACAATTATTCTTCATACACCTGCGCAGGTTTTTGTATACTTTCCAGCTGAGTAGTAAAGGGGAATTTTGGGAAATTTTGGGAAAACGGGAGAAGTTACTCTATTTTTTAAGCTTCCGTCGCGTGTGCTGCCTCAATGGTTGAACCTACATAGAAATCATGTGTGACGGAAATATTCGTCATAAAATTATCTAAAAAAAAATTCTCAGCAGTTTATGTCTATCTTTTACGGTTGACTCACAATAACACGTGTAATTCCCGATAGCTTAGCAGTTCGGATCATTCTGATTATGTTTGTTTACTCTTACGTTTGTAAAAGTCTCACTTCTATATTATATGATATTTAAAAAAACAACGCTACCCGTGCGAAGCTGGGACGATCCACTAGTATATAGTATAATTGAAATTATAATTTAAGCCGCAATCAATTAGATAATCGTTAATCTGATGTAAACAATGGCTATGCTAAAAGCTTAGCTATAAGGCAGTTTATTTCTAAAATAATATTCTTCCTATTATTATTTTTTATTAAAGTTATACTTGAGCTCGACCTTTATCTACACCTACAACCATACTTTTGTGAACACTCACGGCACTCTTTCTGTTTGGTAAAATATAAAACCTAAATCTCATTTCTCACAACTCACAACTCCCAACATACAACACACCAGTACTCCATCTCCGTACAACAATGTGGCCATAATCTGTAGCCTGCAGTATACGAGTATAAAGTTAGTGGAAATTGCAATTACATCGGCGTAGCAGTGTAAAGTATCGCGGGTGCAAATCTGTTCCTTTATAAAGCTGCGAACATTACAAGCTAATCGGCAGAGCGACTCGCCGTTTTAAAGACAGCTTTACAAGCAATAAAATAGTTTTATGGAGCACATAAAAAACGGCTCGGCTGTGATCCTGCCATCTTATCTAGGAAACTAGGATGTTTACTTCACAGATTTAGGTGTACCGCAGAAAAAGATAGTGAAAGGCTTGACGTTTTTGGGGAGAATTATGTTTTCGCGTATTCTTTTGGTTATCAGTATTTTCGTCTTGGAAGCAATTTCTTATTTTTTCTGTGTATTGTACGAAAGGTTGCTAGTATTTTCACGCAACGATTTCCCATATATCACCAATAAGTCTTGGCCTTGGTTGAATTAAACCTCGTTGAGCCCATTTCATTGCTGAACTATAGACATTTGCTTCATTGGAACTGGTGAAATTATAAATCATAACATGTCAGAAAATACTATCACAATTTCAAGAAAGCACAAACGAAATGGGGACCATAATCTATTTAAGTTAAGTAACAATGACCCCAACTCATATTAAACCGACCAACTCCTGTCGCCACTCACACTCCCCTACGATAAACCTTACAAAATTTAAAAAGCAATCTAGACGTTGATCGTCTCCAAAGTGATGTCGAGGGCAAAAATATTCCAATAAGTTTGCGCAAATAGTAAAACGGAACGTTTCCACACAAGGGGCTGCCATCTGTCACGGAACCAATATCGGAACGTCACGCGAACACTCGACATATTGCTACTATAATTATGTCACTCCTGTTTACACGTCCGTGACATTCGTCATCGCCTATGGGAACATTTATAAGTCGAGCCTTTAGAAGGACTCAGTTTTGTAATAAATCTTGGGATCGAATCGTGAATCGAAAGAACACGATTTAGTTTGAATTAGGCAACTGTTCAATAGCATGATAGTTGACACTAACAACTTTTAAGGCTTTTTGTTATCAATACCGTCAGTAAAAATGGGGCTTAAGCAAAAAGATATCAAAAATGTATTCTTGTACAGCATACTAATTTTATTAGCAATTATAGGATATCTTAAATCATTTTATTCCCTACCAAGGAATTATATTTTTATTTAGTTTTACAATGCCTGATGCCTTTTGCAACTAAAGTTGGGATAAGTTAAAGCGGTTTTCACATTAACAAATTGCTTTAAGCTACATAAAAATATATAACAAAAGACCAACCATTATCATTGAGTGGAAAGACCACCGCTACCAATACAGGCGGTATGAGTTCGAATCTTGAGTCGGGCCTACACCTATGTGTTTTTTTCTTAAGTAATAAGTATGATTAACATATAAAAATCATTTATTTCAAAATAAAAAGAATAACTCTCAGTTTTTTTAATGTCACAAATAACTTACGCATAAGTTTATTCTAACTCCACTTCGGATTCGGAAGTTGTTGGTTAATTTATCAACCTTGCTGAGTTGTGCTTAGTCATGTCACAATTAATTTGAACACCATGTGGAAAAAAAGTCTCCTTATATTTGGGTAATATTGCATGAGTTTTCTACTCCAAAAAAGTATGTGATGCTTGAAAAGGGTTAGGCACGACATATGCAAATTAAATAAACCTAGCTACTAAGTAAAAGTACAATTTTTAAGTTTTAAAGCTCACAGTAGGCATATCAGGCAACCATTCTATATGTAAAGTGAAACGTTGGTAAACATGAATTAAGCTTTTGAAGGGTCGTATTGCTAAGATAATCTCAGAACCTCCTACGAGTTTTCATAAGCTAAATCCAATTATGTTCTCATATTCAAATTCCACCAAAATATTGTAGGAACGTGCTAACATAATTCAGTCTAGGCTTAAAAACAAGACCTTTTTTACTGACATTTGGAATTCCACATTCGTTATTCAGGTCCTATTACGTATCACGTAACATGTGCGAACGACACGAAGACTGCCCCGGTTAATAAGTTACGATAAATTTCCTATTAGGATAAATAGAAAAAGAAATACATATGTAATTTTTGTGAGCAAACTGGATTTTGGAGCAGCTTAAACGTTGTTCTATATAAAATGTATCTACAAAGAAACGAAACAAGTGTAGACCGGAACAGGGAACAGCTGACGAGTCGCGCACTCCAAACCTGGCTTCCGACCTCCCCGGCACGAAACTGGAACAATCCTTAAAGCCATCTTAACGACGAGGACAACTGTTGTAATGCTTGCAGACATGTCCTAGCTTTTAGCTTACACGCGAACTGAATCCCGGATAATTTTCCAGACAAAACATTTTTCTGTTGTGTCTTTGAAAAGTATTTCGTACAAAAGTTGGATTATTCCAAGAGTTGTATAATCTTCTTAGGTAAAGAAAATATTATTTGCAATACAATAGAAAGATACAAATATATTATAGCACTTAAACAATTATACTGCATCAATAAAAAACAAAAAGATAAATGCAACGTTAACACTTAACCGACCTATCATACAGAATGTTTGAGCAATAAACGCTCTACTGGTAGTTCGGACAGTCAATATTGGCCAGTTAAAGGATCTGCGGGTAGTCGTGAAAGCCGCGACACGACCGCCGCTCAATGACCGCTCGCCGGTCGCTGCAATTTCCTCGCGATGAAAGCAAAGCTCACGGCTATTTACCGACCACCACCACCCCAGCACATTGCACGATAAAGGCTGCACGTAAGGCTCTATAGCAGATATTGAATATCCCACCAAACTTTTAAGTTTGCAGTAAAGCGCTTTAAGAACGCAAACATTTAGAATTTAGTTGCATAATTTGCGAGTTCTAAAATTGTTATAAATCTTGACTCCGATATTATTACACCATTTAGCTAATGATAATAGAAATGTAAACTAACCCGAACGGAATATATTAAATAATGAACCGTGTAACAATTACGGTGTTATAAATTACAAGTTATTGCCCGCGGCTCGAACCATATTAGATTTCAGCATAACATAACATTCTTGAAAAAATACGCCTTGTATTTTAGGAGCGCTTGAGTAATAGCTTGATTAAGAATGTTTCTTCATAAACACACATGCTTTTAAGACTGTATTTCATCACGGAGCAGTCCAAGGTTCAGAATCGTAAAAACGTCAAAAATCATTTAGTGGTTTACACAGAACGGGTGATATAATAGATAAAAGAAGAAAACTGAACCAAAACGTTTCTAATCGAGACCTCAGCGTTTTGCTTATTTAAAATCCAAAAGTAACTGATTTCTCATTAACTCAGTAATTTCATCAAAAACAGTATCACAAAAAACTCCGGATCGAAAACAGAAACAAGAAACGTCGCAGTTACCAAACTATTTGCGTATCACGAATTTAGATGAAATTTCGTTCCCGGCTCAACTTTTTATATGGCATTGTTACTTTTTGTTTGACCAGAAATTTAATAAGCGCCGGCAAATACTCGCCTTGAGAGTTGCGAAGTACTTCAGCGACAAAAGCGATTTGTGTCGTATCATTTTATGCTGGATGTTCTGCTATATCGTATACTTAAAAAGACAGTGGCAATTTAGATTTTTTCTATGGATATGAATTATAATATTAATTAATATTAATATAATATTACCTTTTCATTTTATTTTACTTTATGTTTCGTTAAAGTTTCCCTTATGAATGGGAAAGCCAACTTGGAAGGTTAGCCTTTGAATCGGTTTTACTATTGCATTGAGTCCCTGCTCCTAGAAAAAGGACTTTATAAAACTTATATAATAGTTACATCGATCATATTTCTTTTAAAATGCTCTTTATATTTTTAAGTTATATCTGGATAAGAAAATTCTAAGGCAAATAAAGAACTCACATAAGTTACAGCCCAGCTAGTCATGTTTTATAAACCATTTAAATAAAAGCATGGCAGTGCATAAGAAGCTTATGTTGATACTAGCAGTTCCAGCCGGCTTCGGCCAGCAACCTTTATATTTTAGCCAAATTCAAACAATTCGGTATGCAAAGTTTTTTTTTTGGTATTTATTAAATATTTTTATTCGATAGTAAACACGAAAATAAAAGACTAATTTGAATATTTTCCACTTAAAATGAGTAATTGTAAAGTTATGATTTTTTAAAGATTGTTCAACTTTTGTACTTAATGACGTCATCGATCGATAAAATCACGTAGCGACATGCAAATGAAGCGAAATGTTTTATAAAAATGTTGCTGATTGCAAAACATATCACGAATTTGTGATGTCAAATGAAATTATTACGATATTATACTAAACAAACTTATTAGCCGGAGAGCTGACAGGCATTTTTGAGTACATCCTTGAGGCACATTGAAAATATTATTGTTGATTAGTTGCGAATGTGTGGATGATGAAATGGCCGACCTGGCTGGGAGGTTGCGGGGCGTTAATGAGCTATGAATTTTTTAATTCGCAATTTTTCTCATGCAGAAAATGTTCTTGAGGCACTTTGAATCTTACAGCATTTTAAAGTCTGATGTTTAATTAAACGATATATCATAATGCCAGGCGATTTGGTTGGGATTTAAATGGTGACAGGCGATTTAAAGTTATATTTTTTTTTTCGCAAAAAATGTACTTGAGGCAAGCTGGGATCTATACACAATAATTGTTGTGTTGATAAGATGCCATATATCAAATGACAGGCCGTTCTGGCGGTTATTTAATCTTGCCAGGTGATATCATTTTATTATTATTTATTATAAAAAAATAATTTTTTACAAAAAAAAAATTGATATTATTTTTATGTAATTTTATTTATTCATCGATATCTGATGGAATCTCCTCGTCGCTTGTGAACTCGTCCATAGAGTTGAGTTCTATGAACTCTTCTTCATTGTCTGAAAATAAATATTTTTTTTTAACAAATATGAAATACAATTAATAGTGCGAGTATTTAACAAATTATTATTACATACCTGTAGCATTTTCATCAGAGTGTTCAAATGTCCCAGGATCAATTGCATCGATAACTAATTGCGGCATGCAATCCCCATCAAACCAATAAAAATCCAGTTTATCCTCCTTCAGTTGCCATCCATGTTCAGTGGGTACTAGGTTACTTGGAAAACGTAAATGTGCATTTCTCCAGATACTTGTAACATACACATTAAAAACCTCATTGCGTAAATCTGTCGTATGCGCACATCCTAGATCAATAAACGCTTTTTGATACAGTTTATTTTTCATTAATAGTTGGAAAGGCTTCCGCTTGCCTTTATTAAAAAATGAAGGATTGTAGTCACACCCAGTGACTGCATGAAAGCCAGGCAAACTTGCTCATACTGAATTTCCGAATTTGGCATATAATTGTGATATATCAATGAATCTTCTTCTATTTCCAGTGCCGTATTCCATAAAAATATTCAGTTGGTCGCTATCAAGATGATCCATGTTTCCAAGCATTATCAATAATACGTCTGTATCGCATGATTTTATGAGTACATTTGTTGTTGTATCTGCATCAATTTTACAGACATGATGCACTATTTTTGTGTCTGCTTCTTCATGATCTTCACATGTCATACTCTCATTGATGTTCATAAGAATTAAATTATCGTCAGCTTTGTATGAATAACAACAACCATAATTTACGTTAATTGTTGTATTACCAATAAACGGTATCATTTCATTTTGTGACCAGGCAACTATTACTATCACCTGGCAAGATTAAATAACCGCCAGAACGGCCTGTCATTTGATATATGGCATCTTATCAACACAACAATTATTGTGTATAGATCCCAGCTTGCCTCAAGTACATTTTTTGCGCAAAAAAAAATATAACTTTAAATCGCCTGTCACCATTTAAATCCCAACCAAATCGCCTGGCATTATGATATATCGTTTAATTAAACATCAGACTTTAAAATGCTGTAAGATTCAAAGTGCCTCAAGAACATTTTCTGCATGAGAAAAATTGCGAATTAAAAAATTCATAGCTCATTAACGCCCCGCAACCTCCCAGCCAGGTCGGCCATTTCATCATCCACACATTCGCAACTAATCAACAATAATATTTTCAATGTGCCTCAAGGATGTACTCAAAAATGCCTGTCAGCTCTTGGGGTATATGATTTTCAATATTTTATTAATAAACTGCAAAACCGTATGTCTTTGAAACAACATTGAAGGTCAAACGCTGTTACAGTTTTTTGATAAAATAACAGTCATCTTAGCTTCAATTGATATAATTTCAAGAAAATATTGTTTATAACCATAATATCTCGAAATGGTTTTGTAATCAGCATCACTTTAGTAAAACTTTGCATACCGAATTACTTGCAAAATAACTATGCATATTTTGTGTAATGTACTAAAGCAGTATTGGAAACTATGTTCAAAATACGTTTCGTGATACTTTTGACTGACAACAATTAAAGCGTCAAAATAAGTTGTTGTAAAACGATTTTAAAATAATCTCAAACTTATGTAAAGCGTAACCACAGATGATTTATTTAATAACATTATTTAAGTTTGTGAAATATGAAATGTTTCAGGAAGTCTCAAATGACAGGCTAAATAACAAGTAAAATGATGGTAAGCTAAATTTCTTCAAAGGATATTGAGAATGTACAGACAAACGCTTAATTTTTTCCTTATATTACATTATGGATTTAGAATTTTCGAAGGCACTAAAAGAATCTGATATTCTATTTTTACAGAAATCGCGTGCCGCCTAAAATAAATGGAAAATGTCGTCTAGATTTCGCTATAAAACCAGCCATGAAAGAAGTATATCTATTTTTAAACTGCCACCATAATATCAAAAACATCATCACGCTATACCACTTTCGAGAAACGATAAACCCTTTATTGTGATTAAAGTGATTTTGTGAGATCAATACTCTTATCAAAAGCATTTCTTTGATCTCGAATTTTTCACTACAAATGTAGATTTTACTTGTAGATCGAATCCTTATAAGAAATTGACAATATATAATATATCAGGTGCTTAATGTATTTATCAATGTTTCTTACTACATATCAACAAATACATTAAAAACATAACCCTCTGACATTTACAAATTAATTTTGCTAATCCCGTGATAGTTAAAGGTTGCGTAACAGGCGACACAACACGCGAAACATGTCGGCAACTTAAATCAATTGACCTGGTCGGCCTCCCAATTGGACCCAAATACGAGATCATAAAAATACAAATTTACCGCAGCCGACATGGCAACCTCATGCGAGTTTAACAAACATTGGTAATTGGATTGGGGATAATCACCCAACTAATTTTAAGTGTTTTTGATATGTAGCATCCGGGATATTTGTCTGCATCTCTAATTTCACTGCGTAACATCTATCACCGAAATTGCTAATTTAAGAAAAAATCAACAATAACGATGTATCAGTCATCAAAATAATGAGATATAAGTATTACGGTAGGTGAAAATATGGATAGCTGGCTTAAATAGCCCGGAAAAATACATCAGTAAAACACAAAAATCTTTGAAAAGGATATGAAGAAATCTCGGTACAACTAGAGATGGGTCGAGGGCATAAAAACTTATTGGGCAGATTGGACGTATTGGGTTAAAATGGGCAAAAATGAATTTACGCCCGATAAATGCCCAATCGCTGGGCGGAAAAACAAAACTCTACTTTAAAATTAAACTACAAGTGGATCATTATTTTAATTGTGTTTAACTTATACATATACATCAGCGTCATCAGAATAAAGTAATAAGAAGAAAAAAAAAGTTACAATATGCCAAATATAGGCATATAAGTACTTTAAATTCTTACTTAGACGACATTATAGTTCAATGGGTAGAACGCCCGCCCGTAAACAGACAGTCGTGAGTTCAAATCCCGGGTCGGGGCTACACCAATTGGTCTTTTCTAATGTCATAAGTGTGGTTAATTTATCATGGTTGTCAACGGTGAGGGAAAACATCGTGAGGAAACCACATGGCCGAGTTGTACTTAGCCATATGACAGTGTATTCGTACAAAACGGCAATAGGCCTGCCCCCTATTACGTGAGTTCACTGTCTAAGCAAAATATTGGTACCTACTTTGGACACTAAGTGGCGCTGTCACGTGATGTTCATCATTGGTAGCTCTGCCAACCGGCTCTGATAAACGGCGTGAACGTTTATGTTATGTTAAATTCTTAATCTTAACCCACTTTTACTTTGAACGATTATAATAATTATTATTTATACCCTTACACTAAAAAAACACATTCAATTATATCAAGCGATAGAGTAGCTATAAGATATTAACTTTAGTATAGCGAATAATGTTATAAAGTAACTAAGCGAAAAAAAACATATATTTTATTTTTATTTTTCAAGATTATTAACATAATGCAGTAACGGTATATTCCGCTAACAGAATTTTAAAATGTGAAAATACTCACGTTCACGCTACTTTTTATACTCAAAGGGGATGAAATAATACTTAGGTATTAGGGTTTTAAACTGAAAAACAGTTCGTGCTTAATTAGTAAAGGTCAATGAGCATCAATGAATGGAAAAAAAACCACAGCGGACACGAATGATTTTGATGTCATATATTGACAGAGGACATGAACTATTCGTGGCAAAAGGCGCATATTTCCGGGTTGTAATAATTTGGCGGTAGATGGCGTTGACACAAGTAAAGATGTAAAGAAAGAGGCAAAAACCAATTTTCGCGCCAGTGATCATGATCACTTGATACTATAGCTCAGTTGGCAGAGCGACGGGAGCGTATATCCGCTGCTAGATTTTTGTTAAGTTGTGTCTTACCTTTTTAAAGGCAAATGCAAATATAACCTAAGTTAAGTAAAATTATACAATAGTAAAAAATATTTATAATATAACATGATATCAATTCAATTTTAATTACCTTATTTATTTTTTTAGCTGGCACCTTCTTTGTTAGTCCAGGTTTAGTAAACCTTTTTGCTGTGTCGGCTAAGTGCCGGTTTAAAATAGCGCTACCCCATTTCTTCCCATGGGTTATCGTAAGAGGCGACTAAGGGTATCGGGGCTTTTTAAGCGACTTTTGGGCGATGCGGTTGGAGACCCATCACCAAAAATATTTATATAACAATCTTTCTCTACTTAACTTCCAAGTGGCTAAAGAATTTTAAGATTCAGAAGAGCAGGCTACCCCTTTTAGGGATTTGTAGCCGTAAGTAGATGGATGTAAAACGTAAAGCAAATCGCTCGCTCTATATTATTTATTCAATGTCGCTCTTAGCTGTCGTTATGTGTGTGTCTTGTCATGCCATATCATTCGACTTCTTTGAATACTCAAATGCGCTCATTTCTTTTCTGTATTTGCTATTATTTTTTATTATTAACTGTTATATTTTAAAATTTTCTGTTTACCGTGAATGCGCTTTTTGCATTTGCAGCGTAGAACATAATAAAATGTATATATTTTATTCTAACAAATAAAATGAGTTGACGTGGATGTTCATACTTTAATAGAAATTAAAAAAATGAGCCTGGTCAAAAAGATTTATAACCTCTGACATGTCAAAAAATGGCAGCTGTCAGAATTCTACGCAATTTAAAATCTAGGTACAAAATAGCGCGATTGAATCCGGCGGAATGTCAATGTCAATTTGGTCTCAACTCTATATTGGACACTTTATATTATATAAAGTGTCCAATAGGAGCGCGCGATTTGTACTTGATACGAGCCCAACGTAAATCGGGTTAGATACGTTTATAGTGGAAAATCATCATAATCTGGGCTATGACCATCCAGAATGTTTGTTTAAATTAAAAGTTTAAAACAGTATCACAATTTTTCCCTATTGTTTTGTAACAAATTAATGAATTATCATAAAAAGTATGATAAGATTCTTGCATTTAAAAATGTTTGCGTTTCTGTCTGCAAAACTTCATAAAACGGGTTGGATTGCACCCATTGACTTTTATGCTAATGGTCCCTATCATGAACCCTATAAGTATTATTCATTCTTTAAATAAAATAGGTCATTTTATGATGATTTTAACTAATAACATCAACCACACTCTTACAATAATGATATTTAAAAAATTAAAATTAAATAAGATTTCTGCCCAAGTAATGGACATTTATTCGGCATTTATGGACATTTATTGGGCATAAATCCAATCCGCCCAAAATGCCCGGGCAAAATCCCATCTCTAGGTACAACTCATTTCTTACATACATACATATACTCACGACTGTAAATCCCTAGAAGGGGTAGCCAGAGCTAAGGAATTAGAAATTCCTCAGCCACTTTTGGAAATGTGAGTGGGGAAAAGATGGTAAAATAAAGGTTATTGGTCTCCAACCGCATCGCCCAAAAATCCCTTAAAAGTCCCAATACCGTTAGTCGCCTCTTACGTACACCCACCGGAAGAAATGGGGTAGTGCTTTTCTAAGCCGACACTACACAGCATACAACTCATTTCTGTACTTATTTTTTCAAAAGTTTTCATAAACACACACTGTTTAAATCAAATTGCATTAAACAATAAGTATCTAAGTCAAAAGAGCATCCGATCAAATATAACAGCTGATGATCTTTATCCATGTCGCGCTAAATTAGATCCATAGAATTATGTCAGCCAGGGTTAGTCTCGAGGGGCCCGCCCTGCTTCGCATTGAACACCATTCGACATTTAGATAAAACTTGACACAGAATTATAGTTAGTACCGAGGTCATAATCGTTAAAACCTCACTTTACACATATTGACGTATATTGCTACATTTACAGCAAAACTTATATTTCAGTTGCTATCTATGTACAAAATATGGTTCCTTTAGAATTACTTTTATAAATCTTTAATGCCCTGAGCGCTGTGAATTAGCCGTAGGTAGGTAGTGTCTTATATAATAGGAATCAACCTTTAAACACAAAGCATGCAGTATTAAACTTTTGAACTCTGTTTTTTTTGCTAACACTTACAAAATAACCTTTTTTAATTTCATCATCAAACCCATTTTTATTTTGAAATTCTTTTTGGAACCATCAAGTTTTTTTTTAGCTTTCTTTCCGTATAACACTGGAGAAGGTCACTTATTTTTAGAATACTAATTGTAACTTAAAACACATAAGAAATATACAACAATTTGCTTCGTTCGTTTCCCAACCAGTCTTACAAAACAACAGAATCTAAATTCGGGCGGAAACCCCTAAAAACTCATTCTCAAAAAAAGTTCCTTACAACCTTTCGAGATGTTGAATACGTTCAAAAATACTACAGAGCAATAATATTAGCAGTTATGTAATCAGTAATAATAGTAATAATAGTAGCAGTTTTTTGGGCGATGCGGTTGGAGACCCATCACCAAGAACCTTTATTTCACCATCTATTTCCCACGCACCTTCCAAAAGTGGCTGAGGAATTTCTAATTCCTTAGCTCTGGCTACCCCTTTCTTGTGATTTATAGCCGTGAGTATATGTATGTTATGTAATCAGCTTCAAATACGGTATAAACTGAACAGTATAAGAAAACTATCTCAGCGGGCACCTGCGCCTAAAGCCATAAGGCACTTACATACTTAATTAAAAGTTCACATAGATCGGCAAAGTTGAAGGAAATAATTTCAACATTACACCTGTTATGATCCTTAATGAGTATGAAACCAGCAATCAGGCTGCCTAATTGACTGTGAAGTCACTTAATGAGTTCTTAGTTCGCTGTTTAGGAACGCAATTGAGTGGTTGGCTGTAGTTGACGGGTGTTTCGATGTTAGTTACAGATTCATCATATTTAGTAGTGATGAGTAGTAGTATAATAATTCTATATATTCAGTCTTATATTATCAGTCTTATAGTTAAGTATACATGCGTTCAAATTTTTTCTTAAGTTTTCGTGGTCTTATTGTTGTTGGACTAACGTAAGTAAGTAAAAAAATCGGCTTAGTCCCAGTAAGACTCTTATATGAAGAACTCCGCGCAAATATAAATAGATCCCATACAAAAAAATACTATCTCCGGAAAATTGATTTATTATTTTGTACACTATAAAACTATTAATCTAAAATTTAAACATCAAAAACAGCCAACCAACTAGCAAATTGAGTATCCGTTTCATTTTCCATTTTCATTCCTTATTGCTTCCTTAATCCGTAATGATGTAAAGTAACAGGAAGTAAGCATTTTTTTACCGTTGCTAATTTGGAGTGTCGCTACCATTTAACAGGATAATGGCAGAAAATTAACACAGCCTTCCGCGAAGCCAGAATATTATTTGCACTCATAAAATACTGAGATAATTTGTTTTTATGAAAAGGATAATAATAAGTTTAAATTTGTTGTTAATATTAAGATCATCAGGAGTCTAATTACAAACATACAGATGCTGAATTCACGTCAAGATCTTTAAGATATATATATTTGGCAATTTGGCATATTAGTGATTGTAGTTAACAGAACAATTTATGTTTCATGTAATGGAGATATGGAAAATATACTCAAAATATTATGAAAGACTAACTAGTTAAAGTGACATTTAAATATTTTGTTTAGTTTTTGCAACAACACGTAGATAAAGTGAACGCTGAGTAAAATATACAAAATGACAAGCACTATACTTAAGCCCGAATAAACGCTTCAACTTTTTTACCTTGTTTCCAATAACGTTATTGACAAGTAAAGCAAACACTATGTATCAACACTAGAAAACGTTTTACTTTTTCCGGCAATCAGCTAGAAAAAAACTTTGTTATAAAATCTTATATGTAACTTTTAGATTGCTGTGTAAGTTCGGTTTAAAATATCACTAAGCCACTTCCCGTGGGTGTCGTTAACAGGCAAGTTCGACTTCGGAGCTTTTTGAGTTATTTTCGGGCGATGTGGCTGGAGACCGATCACCATCCTCCACTTTACAATCCTTTCCAACTGAAGTTCCAAAATTGATTTTTACACATAGAAATAGTAACTTAATATTCTAATACTTAAAAGTTGCCTGAGCACTTCTAAACTTTCTTGTGTTGTTTTTTACATATAAGTTACATTTTATTGCTACTTATTCATCGGCTCTCATAAACAGCCACATAATAAATAATCGATTGGAACATATCGGATCCGAAAAAAAAGTCAAGCTGAATTTAAGAATGAATACATTCCTAAGTAGTGAGGAGGCCACGCGACTAGACGGCGCCGTAAGGTTAAAATTGATCGATTTTCTAGCCCATTTTATCGATTGCCTGAAACATAATGTTCTATCACTAGTAGTTGCTCGTAGCGTCGATACAATCTTGTAGCGAAAGTGCATTCGAGATATGTATCAAATAGGGCTCGCCACTAATTTTAGGGTATCGGGGTATCCGCGTATGGGTTTGAAGTTAGGTTAATGGAGTTTAAAGTTCGACTTTGTGTTGTTTGTACCTTTGTACCATTGTGTTTTTAAATTACATAGGAGTTACTGATCCATCATACCTTTTCATTTAAGATATATTTTCTTTTTTAAGATATATTTTCCATATGAGAAAAAAACAAATTATATGAATTCGCACCCGCAATAATATTTTTGTTTATTTTCTGGTTAGTTTAAATGAATCGTATAACTTTGCAAATCACGCGCAATCAAGATGCAATGAAATCTCGTTACAATCAAATAATAAAATCATCATTAATCAAAGAACATATTAAAATATTAGAATGAAGGCTGTTTAGCATATTCTTTTAGAATTTATATAGTATAATGCCTATTATCTTTTCGATTATGTAAATCTTAGAAATTATAAAACTGACTTTTTCAAGCATGAAGCAAAACCATACTCAAAGATATTTAGCCAACAAACAATAAATTTTCCTATGACCTAATCCGCCATCACTAGCTCATCTAGAACGTGTCTCCACCATATGCATATTAACGAGGTGTCATTGATGCGCCGTATCGGCTAGACACGCAGGGCTAAGGGCATTTTGACCTGTATTGAGCAACATTGCTTAGCGCGACTCGCGAATGCTTCGCTATGTGACTAGATTGTTATTCTGCGGGCTACTGACCGAGATATCACTGATTAAAATAATATATGCAAGTCGAGTGTTTTTGATGTTACCGGGAGGTTGAAATGCAGTGATAGTCGGGTTTTGCGGTACATTAAAAATCATCATACATCGCTTTTACAGCATACTGAACTTATTTTCAGATCTTAATTGATATTAGAGAATTATTTGTTGGGATTAAAACCTTGACGATATGGAATTTAGTACAAAAAAAAACGTAATGTAGTAACTATAACGACTGAACATTTGTTAATTCCATCTATGCACCTCTCTCTGTTAAGTAAATAAGCCAAAAAGCCAAAAATGAGGGTTCATCATCATCATAAAACACTAAATCAAACTAGTTATACCAGTGTGTCTGTAGTACTTGTTATTATATGTATTCTAGTCAATAGTTACATGGAGTCG
Organism: Bedellia somnulentella; assembly: GCA_963576735.1. Taxonomy (NCBI): domain Eukaryota; kingdom Metazoa; phylum Arthropoda; class Insecta; order Lepidoptera; family Bedelliidae; genus Bedellia; species Bedellia somnulentella. Next base: position 16,190,563 of record OY755183.1, read on the forward strand.
ACAGGTTATTTGTAGTCGGATATCTGTTATTGTCTGAATTGTAATACTGAAACTGAAACGTATGCACATCTGTTGCTTGCTATATTTAGGGTTTATATCAGTATAAATGCATAGTGTCTTTATATACTGTTGCTGCTGCTATTCCCACAAGCCAAAAATACTTATGCAGTTCCGTTCGCGTGATATCGTACATTAATTTCAATAGAAACGGTAATGAAATTAATAGATGACGCGACGTATTTACAAGTTGTACACGACACAACCGGCTTTGAAAGAAACAACTGTGTGACTTTAAAACCTACATGCGATCGGAATTCACCAGAGGTGTATATAAAGTAACCAATAGAATTACTAAAAACCAATAAAAATTAATAACTTAACGTCAATTAAACAATAATAAAAAAACCGTCACTTCACTGGGAGTTTTGTAAACATATTTCAGGGAATCCTATTTTTTATCTATGCTGAGTGAGGCGAGTTAAATGAAGCGATTATATTAGTTGTTAAGGCAACACAATACTCTCTACACACCCTAGCTTTATGGCGGATTTACAGCCTTAATGAAGGAAACATTTGATGAATAATAATTCTAAAGTTTCATCAATCTCTCGCCTCCTAAACGAAGCTCTTCATTAAAATTGCACGGCTTACAACCCGCCGTTTAACATAGGTAATGTTGTCTTTATTTTTTATTCATAGTTCCTCGAGTTTTAATTTTACGTTTTGCTTTGCAATTTTAGATATAATACTAATTATATGTTAAAAGTATTAATGGAGATTTGAAAAATAGCTGACGAGTTTAACGCTCTAAAGATGCGGCAATTATTTGTCGAAAGAGAAATTTCGCTTGATTCAGAATAAACCTCACACAACTGGGTTTAGTAAGTGGCAGGTTAATAAAAGTTGCAAAATATTTTTTAAGAAACTATGATTAGAAACCTAAGGCAAAAAGTTGGTGAAAAGTATTTTCTCTCACATGAATAACCTACAGTTGGCCTAATGAACGTTACATCAGCATTCCTAATCACTGAGATCATTAGTCCACCGAAGATTAATTAATATAGAGCCAGCGCGAGCCTAGCTATCCATTTATACAACACATTGTAACTAAGTACTGTGGTAATGAGGAACTCGTTAAAATAACAACAATTCTATTTAATTACATATTTTATTGAACTCTTAATAAACTTTGTACAAGCGCAGCCGGGCTTAACGACTTATTGGCTTCGTCATTGTTTACCATTATATTTTATTACTCTTGCTTACTATTAAGTATTTGGCCTTTAGATTAAGAATTGCTTACTTTTCAATTCAGGCTATAATAATATTACCCGAATGTCGGATACTTTATAAGTTAAAAGTAATATTATGGATATTTTCTTATAACTATCTATGCGCCAAGATTTTTTTTAATGCTTTGTATTACGTAGTTTCTCCTGTAGCAAAATACAACCCTTTAAACGTAGGACAAATATTAATGTGCGTCTTAGGGTCATAAAAGGGAATTGGAAACCTAGAGGCCAGGGAACCCTAAAAAGGTTCGTGGTGACAGATTGCTCAACATTACGTAGCTTTCAATTAGGGCAAGCGTGACCTATGGGGAAATTGTATTAACGTTTGTTGGAACTGTCATTGCAATATGGTGATAAGGATTCAATGAAACTATATTTAATTTATCTGAAAGAGGCCTTTCATCATAATTCACCATGATAAATGTACCTTTTTAATATCATGCCATGATTGATTGACTTATAATATTTTATCATATTCTCTCTGATCCTCTCCCCTATTTGGTTACTTATGTCAAGATTTCGTGAGATTCCTTAAAGTCCTTATGATTAGTAAAGGATTCTTCCTTGATATTTTGAATTGCTTAATATCTTTTCCTTGTCCATCTCTGGCGGGCATCATTTCACTATAAGTTTGCAATGAATCATAACTAGACTTTGTACTTCGTATCATAATCAAGGTTAAAAATTATAAACCAAATAACCCAAGAGTTCGTTAAAAGAGCAATCTTAAGTCACGAGTCCAAGGACATATACTGTCATACCACAGTTCAAAAGTATGAGGTAATATTTGTATTGAGTAGTCAGCATACTATATTTTAATAAAAGCAAATAGTATTTCGTTGTTATTCTAGTTACGACATTTTAAATGTATTAAGGTACCAATAACATTCGATCCCCACTTTTGAACTTAAACATGTCTTGTTGGAGATAACCCTTAGGAATTATTTGTGATATTTATTTATATTATATTTATAATCAATTTTTTTATAAACTTTGGTAAGGCGACTCAACCATAAGATGAATCTAAAAATGACGCTTTATTTTCAACAAGCCTCTTTCCGGCAGCTAAAAGTGAAACATACAAATTATCATAGAAGCCGATTTCAAAACCAATGAAACTACAGTTTATTAAACTTACTATAAATATATTACTTTAAAATATTATATAATATATCGTTGAGTTAGTATTCCATAATACAAATTTTCATTATGTTGGGGCTAACTTAATCTGTGTATAATACGTCCGTTTATATTATTATTACTAAAATTTTACAGTATCTGTGTAGTGTCGGCTTAGAATAGCACTACCCCATTTCTTCCGGTGGGTGTACGTAAGAGGCGACTAACGGACTTGGGGCTTTTTAAGGGATTTTTGGGCGATGAGGTTGGAGACCCATCACCAACAACCTTTATTCTACCATCTTTTCCCCACTCAACTTCCAAAAGTGGCTGTGGAATTTCTAATTTCTCAGCTCTGGCTACCCCTTTTAGGGATTTATAGCCGTGAGTATATGTATGTATGTTTGTATGTTGACAGTATCACAGTTTCTAATCTCGCGTGTCTCAGAAAACGTCGTCAAATTTCTAGATGACTAACACGAAACTTAATGACCAATTAATACTGTATTGGAGAGTAAATCGCTACGGGACGTTATTTGGCCTTTATTTATGAGCTTTTATGACTGAGAGGGAAGAACGTTGACCTCGAAGAGCACAAGTTAAATCAAAAATAAAATAAAAATCAAGACGAATAGGTTTGCAAACAAACATGAATTTGACCTACAAAACTCCATACCAAAATATCATTTTGAGGATATGGCCTTTAGATCGGAAAGACTAAATTCGATTCCGGTGTGGGACCTGTACCTCGGTTTTATTTCAATATTTGTGTTGTATGTTTCTAATATCCATTTTTGGTGAGATGATTAACATCACTTCTTACGTGCATAGGTATATGTGTACCATAAATACGAAAAAAAAGATTTATGCACCTTGTAAATACTTATAATCCTTCTATCAAAAAGGTTGTTATAGTGTATCATCATAATTAACTGTATTGTTCGGGCCAGTTCAAGTAATTTAGTGTCCAAAGAACGGATGCCGATACGAGGCTAAAACACAACGGCCCATAATTTGTGCAGCCTTATTTATGTTTGGAACTTAACCAGCATCGTAAATAAAGGCCAAACTGTGAAATATGGAGTAGGCTTTTACCACTGCCGCTGTAACTAATACTAACTTACAATCCGTTATACTCTTGAAACGTTTCGAAATGTTACAAAATTAAGGGAGTAGTCTTCGACCCAATAAAATTCTATTAGGAGTTGGTTTGTCGAAAAAAGGTTTTAATATTTCGTATCATTTTTAGAAGACTAGACCGTATTTTTTAGGAGAAATATTGTTTTTTCATACAAACACGGCTTTACGTCGTTTTTTTTGCCGCTAATATCCTATTTTCGCTTAAAACAGACAGCAAAAATGTTTCACACAGAAATTATCTTTTAATGAGTTATTCTTCGTTCTGCTGAATGCAGAAGTTAAACTATAATTTAGCTTTATTTGTTACTAATGTTGTACTACTAATGTAATAACGAGTTTACTTTACTTTTTAATTAAAGCCGTGTTTACGAGTAAAGAAACCCTCGATGAATTCTATTAGCAGCAAACATAATTCGAGAATTTCCAATAATGGAACATAAATCTATTTTGCAGAACGGAGCTCGGCCCGATTTATATAATTCTTTTTTAACGAAATCACGTGCAGCCAACGTGAATTCAAATTAAAGGTTTCCGTCCCTTCGACACTGATTCAAACAGATTTACTAAAGGCAAGGTCAAACCGAATACGCTCCATTAACTAAAAACAATAAAACGTACCTCCATCACTAAATCCAATACAGAAAATCTATACTTTCCTTCATTGTATTAAACCAGTTTTCATGCTGGCTTTCCACGATTTCCTAACAGAACTAGCAATCGATACCCACTTAACAAATTATTCATGAAGTTCAATATTACAAGTCGAGTTGCACTTACTTTTTTCCTTAGGGAGCTGTTAGAAAAAGTTCGTTTTATATGTTTTAGAGAACCTAGACTAGTCTTGAAACTAATTTGTGTCGGAGACACGTTCTGGAATACGAAAACTGTACACGTACTAACTTTACATTTACAAGAGAGCAGCAAAGCGCTTAACAGTTCTATGGGGAGCGTGCACATACAGAATCGCACGACAGATAACTCGTAAACTTTGTGTTTCAGATAGGAGTGGGAGCTGCCAACAACAATAATGCTTCTAAGGAAGCTAGCAGCCAAGAACTTGTTTGAATCGCGTAGCGCGAGTGGTTTTAGTGCATATCTAGTGCGGGCTCAAAACGTCGAATAGTTCCGAGTGGTGGTCGCTGGCTAGCGCCGCCAGCGATGTTATGGACTTTGGGAACGAGACCCTGGCGGGATGGAACGAGTCGGACCCGCAGGTGGAGGCGGAGTACTTGGACCTGTACAACTACTGGGCGTGGAGCATCCTGGACGGCGCGCTCATGCTGCTCATCGTGAGCGGCAACACGCTCACCATCCTCGCCGTCACGCTCAGCCGCCGCCTGTCCACGCTGGTCTCCAACCAGTTCGTGCTCAACCTGGCCGTCTCCGATCTCATGGTGGGGTTGACGCTGCCCTACCATATGATCTTCTACCTAGACAAGGACTTCGGCAAGATCAAGTATTCGTGTCTGCTGCGGTTCATTCTCATCGTCCTGGCGTGCCTGGCGTCCATTTACAACATCATTGCTATTGCGGTGGATCGGTGAGTGTTTCCATCTATTTATTGTGTCTTGCTGTGTCTATTTGTAGCTTTAATATTTTATTGATTAAATTTCCAGACGGGTATTTTAAGACACACCCAGTGTTGCATGATTGCAGATAGCAAACCTTTTAGTTTGATGACGCCGCCTCTCGGCGATAACTAACATTTGGTTTCAACACCTAGTTTTAGAGTTCAAATGACGTCAGCTAATATTAAAATCAACAGTTTATTTTAGCTAGAATATACTGAATTAATAAAACTATTTCATTTAAAAGCCCACATAAAACACAATTGAAACACTGACTCAGATTGTAACGAATATTAATATTGCTTCCCTACTCGTATTTCCATAACTGTGGCTGTTTCAACTCTAAGAAAAATAACAATACTTTTAGTTTTCAAAATATATATTAACATCGATATTACCTCACAAGTTAGTGACGTTTGAAATAATTCACATAACACAGTTCACGATAAATATACAATACGCCAGACTACACGCGATAATAAGAAAGAACGATACGATACACTCAACATCAAAGTTCAAGTAATCAAGTTAACCAAGAGCAACCTCATCCAGCGTTAGTGTGAAAATAGAGAAAATGTTTAATGCAGTTACAAGTTAGCTGCAGCAGAGCATAGCACGATTGAACAAGGTCATGGCCTCATCTGGAGAACTCTGGATTATAATATTCAATAACTGGAAACGTTACGATGAAGTAAAATTATTTAAATTGCCGATTCCCCAAATCGCCACTTACTGCTTGCTCGATAATTGAAAACTTTATTGGCGGGCGATTTTTCTGAGAAATGGGAAATCTAAATTGATGTATCTTCCAATGGACGAAATTGAAATAACATAATTTACCAAATTTAGAACTTAAATCATAAACGCCAATTTCTCTACATCGTTAATAAAGTTAGAAAATGATTTTACATGCAACAAAATGATAAAATAAATGGAATAGCCATTTCACACACAAGAACAAAACAAACAATAACATAACTTTACAAAGGGACCAAGAAATGCAAAACACAGACATATTCGAATATTTAAATATCGCCATTAAAGGAGCCTTTATCTATCGTCCGCATAATCTTGATACCGTCGTCATTCTATCCACCCAGCTAAAGCAAAATCCACATGAGTCATTTAGTTTTATTGACAAATTCATTACGGCCGAGCCGAATACAGCGAAGCAATAACTATTAAATTAAGACAAATGACCGTTGACGCGAGCTTATACTAGGTAGTGTGTGTGATCTGCAGCGCTTACTTATGTACAGTCGACATTGGTCAACAGTAGACTATTTTAACTGGAAATTGTATTCTTGACTGTACGTTATGAAAGTCCTTGATAAACTCAAAAAACATATATCCTTGAAAAGGTCGCAGATATTTTATAATTAGGAAATGCGAAAGGATTTTACGTTCTCTTCTGCAAACCAAAGAATTTCTTTCGACTACCTTATTTTAAGTGGCTAAGTTATATGTCCCTTTCATTTTGAGCGAATGGAAAATATGGAGATATCGACCTCCAATACTATTCATTCCTTATACTTAAACTATTTAAAGAGGTTTTTGATAACCAAAACTAATTTTTAACCAACTTCAAAAAAGTAGGTCCTCAGTTCGATTGTGTGTATGTATGTATGTTTGTCCACGATTATTGGACCTGTTATTCTACAATGAGTTGATTTCACATTCCAGTTACGTGGCAATAGTACATCCGCTTCACTACAGCCGGTACATGACGAAGCCGGTGACGCGGTTGCTGATGAGCACCACGTGGACTGTGGCTGTCTGCATCAGCCTCATACCCATCTTTTGGAACAACTGGCACGACGGCGTCGCGTGTGAGATGAATATGGTAAATAAGGATATTGATACATATTAATAGATAGCTTAGTATATCGTTTGGAAGCACTTTAAGATTACAACTTGGCATATAAGCGAACATTATAAAATAAATACTAAGGTAACTAAACTACACCCTGGACTGACTTGTAGCCCAGCATACACACACACATATTTTTCATTCAAATTGGCTTGTTTCCCGGAGTTCAGTCTAAATCATCTATATATCAGCCTCTTTTGGCAATCTTATTTTTATTTAATCGAAATAAGAAAGGATTTACATGATCAAGTTAATGTTTATGTTCTTTAACGTTAACATGTAAATTTCCAGGTGATCCCCAAAGCGTACACGACAAGCATCCTGGCGCCGATGTTCTCTCTGATCTGGATGGTGATGTTCGTGCTGTACTGGCGGATCTGGCGGGAGGCCACCTGCCACGCGCGGAGGATGCGAGCCAACACCTGCTGCCCGACCGGGGCAAACGATTGGAAGAGCATTCAGGTATGCTGGGATGTATTAGACGATTGGGACAGATTTGGACGAAAGGCAGAAGTTATTAGAGCACTTTCCAAAATTCTGAACCATTTTATGATATTCGAATCGATATAACCTGACCACATCGATCAGCTGATAGATAATATATATAGTAATTTCAAGAGTTTACATTCGCTTCCAAGATGTGAGATAAGATTGATGGGTAATAAACTAATAGTTATAATTTGGCGAGCATTTGAAAAGCTTATCTCTGAGTGCCATTATGGGTTTTAAGTGCGATACTGGTGGGTGAACGATTTGAAAGGTGAACTATTTACCTAACAGAAGATTTTGATTAAACCGACTAGACAAACTTTGAAACAACTTATTCTTAAAGGCATAAAAAGAGCTTAATTATTTAATTACAAGTCGTTTGTAAAACTAATGTAAATTATATGTCACACTAAAAACAAAAAATCACTTTTCAGGTGGTGTTACTAGTCCTGGGTTCCTTCTCGATATGCTGGATGCCGTTCGTGGTGGTGGCTTGCGCTCAGACCATCCACCTGTTCAAGCTGCACAGCCCGGTCGCCTACAGACTAACATCATCCCTCGCCATGTGCAACTCCGGTATCAACCCCATGATCTACGCGTGGAAAAACGCGGGTTTCCGAGCAGCTTTCGTCAAACTACTACGTTGCAAGGGACCCGACGCTTCAGAATACAGAGGATCACCGGGCCCAGAGAGGAAAAGGGGCTCCGTTGCACTTCGAGAGGGTTCCATCACGAGATCGAGTGCTCCGAACGCTTTGGCTAGTCTGGGCGGAAGGCCAGCCAGGCTCTTATATTCGCAAAAGGAAACCGACGGGTCTAGGTGTAGAATAATAGAGAATGCAGGGTATGTGGACGCGGAGCGCGGAGACACGAACCCATCGTTCGCGCCGGACGGACTCACCCCGGTGCACCGCTCCGCCGTGCGACGCACAGATTCCGTTTAGACATAAGAAAGTGTGAAAGACGTTTATAGTGGGAAACGAGAAACGCTTTTAGAAAATAACTATTAGTTAATCAGGTATCTTGACAGTCGCATTTTAGATACCTACTCAATTTCGAAGCTCAATTCCTGAAGCTTTTTGTTAATGTATTTTTAATTATAGTATTATAGTTTTAATTTGACAAATCTTAGACTGTATACCTGCATGTGAAAATTTATGTCAGCTAAAATTGAATGTTTCAAAGATTTATAAATAAATTATTCGATGTAATATTAAACGTAATAAAAAGCATCTATTTAACAATTGTTTGCCTGCTTTATTTCTATATAAATGACAAGTAGCGACATCTTGTAGCAAGATAATGTACTACGTTTATTAGTTTCAACTTCAACTTGTTCAGAAAGGCGCTGCTAATATACTTTACTCAATGAGTGAGAGGCGCTGCTGGTACATTTAAATATCTAATTAAAAGCTAAACCAAATATTGGCTAGTATTTTCCTTGTAATTATGTCCACTCATAGAAGAAATAATAAGATAAAAGCACAGCTAATCTGCATCGAGGTAATTAAATATTTAATTACGACAATAACTAACAGCTTCGACTTCGAGTTATTGCACAACAATAATGTTATCAAATAGATTAAAGCGAATATGAGAAATATTATATTGAAATAAAATGTATTCAAATAGCTGCTATATATGTTGTGAAACACGTGTATACATGTGTCAAGAAGTCTCATGTAAAAACTTAATGTTATTATTTGTTAGTTAGTTGAAAACTCGGGGGGCGGCTTGCATTTCACACATATTTTCATACAATCACGGTGGCCAACGTTCTTACTGGTTGTATAGTTCAATCCTTTTGATGTTACTCCACTCTATGATACTTATTCGACTTATTCATTGAAGCTAACTACTAGGGAAAGTAGTGCAGTGGTTTCCCGTTGCCTTCTGCACCAGGCCTTTTAGAAGTTATTTAGACCTCAAGGCTGCTGAAGCCTCTTCTAACCAGTTTCTTGGTAAGGTATATAAGGTATATGGTCAATGAATAAGTCGAAAATAGCCACGGCCCCGAGTGCCCGGCGTTCCTTAAATGGAACAGGGGTGCTAAGAACCCCCGGGCGGAAAACGCTGAAAATAGGAACATGGAATGCGAGAAGTTTGAAACAAGCTGGAAAACTCCCAAACGTTATAAAGGAAATAAAGCGAAAATCATGGCTCCGGAACATATGGGAATGGACCGGCATAACCTCCGTCGAACAACTGTTTCGGTTGGCTACTAATAAAGAGGAGTTCAAGAAGCTGACGGCCAACCTTCAGAATTGAAGAGGCACTTGAAGAGAGAGAGAGATGATACTTATACTTATTTTTATATACTTGAAAGCTTTCCATGCGGAATTGTTAACGAGTAGGAGTTTCGTAAAAAAATTAAATAGAAAATTGGTAAAAGGGATCTATAGAGCTAGTGTGGATGGTAATGTTAGTAGAGGGCGACCTCGGAGAACACACTTGGACCAAATTGAGAGTGTGCTCAAAAAGGCTGGCGTCCGAAGTATGAAGAATAAAAGAGCATGTATGAAAATATTGATGGATGTAAACGAAGCTAGACAGGTTTGTCAGGATCGTACGAAGTGGCGATCAATAGTCTCTGCCTACCCCAATGGGAACTAATGGTGTGAGTATATGTATGTATATGTATGTAGGAGTTTCGCAACCTTGCATACATACATACATATACTCACGGCTATAAATCCCTAGAAGAGGTAGCCAGAGCCAAGGAATTATAAATTCCTCAGCCACTATTGGAAGTTGCGTGGGGAAAAGATGGTGAAATAAAGGTTTTTGGTGATGGGTCTCCAACCGCATCGCCCAAAAATCCCTTTAAAGCACCAATACCGTTAGTCGCCTCTTACGATCACCCACGGGTAGAAATGGGGTAGTGTTATTCTAAGCCGACACTACACGGCTTGCATACATATACATATACAATACAAATAGTACAAAGCGCAAAATTGTAAGTAATATAGCCTGATATAAGTGATTTAGACAAGGAGGCCAAGCACGAGCGATTTTATCGTCACGATACCGGTTAGAATGAGATGAGAGTATGACGATACTACGTAAGTGCGTCAGACATCGCTGTTATATATTATCATACCACGCGATATCTAGTTAAAACGTCGCTCGTACTAGCTATGCAGAGACATTTGGGGTGCAAATTTATAAAGTAGGCATGTATTATAGAATTGTGATTATTAACCATTAAAACCATTTATTTATTTAGTCGTAAATGTGGGTGCAGTTTACATAGATCTTCTATTGTACAATTGTATCCATACACATTTGACCCTTGCGGGTATACAACTTTAAATATTGAAAATAGGACTATATTTAAAAACATTTTTGACAATTATATGATATCTAAGCATTATTTAAAAAAAAATAAAAAAATATACAAATTAATTAAAATGTATTATAAAAAAGAAACTGTGATGTCAAAAGATACTCTTAAAAAAAAAAAAAAAAAAAAACTAATATCAATAAAAAAATAATTATAAATTGAAACAATTTTAAAATACTATGTCATGCATATTAACAAACACATAATAACAGCACAATAGAAAAAAAATATGAAAATCACTCGGAGAGATCATTGCAACTTAAATCTTACGAAATAGTAGATACAAGCATATCCTGTAAAGGAGTCTGTTTCTTGTGATAAATAAATACAGTACCGGTCTATAGTATTTGCCTACCCTAATGGGAACTTAAGGCGTGAGTATATGTATGTATGTATGTTCAAAACGTTTGAAGAACAGGATAACAACGTTCTTACAAAGGCGGTAGTCTGAAGTGAGACGAGTAATATTGTATGTATGAGAAGATTAATGAATGTGAAGGAAGCAGATTTGTTCAGGGTCGTACAAAGTGGTGATTCGTGGTGTCTGCCTACCCCATTGGGAATAATGGGTGTGAGTAAGAATTTAGTGCAGTAGATGTCAGATTGTTAGCAGAGGACGGCCTCCTAAAACGTTTCTAGACCAGATAGAAACTCAAACGTTTACGCCGAATATCACCGAAGGGGTTGGCAGAGGTACTAATGCTTCTGAATATCACGTGACATTGTCACCTAGTGTTCAGAGTACCCACATTCAGCTTGGACAGTGTACTCACGTGATAGGGGGCAAGCCTATCGCCGTTTTGTACGAATACACTGTCACATGATTGGCAGGCATTTGGAGAAACACCTCACATATAGAAAACGGCGGGAGTCCTAAGTGAGAAGAATAAAAGAGCATGTATGAGAAGAATAATGAATGTAAGGAAAACAAGAAAGGTTTGTCACGATCGTACCAAGTGGCGATCGATAGTATCTGCCTACTCTAATGGGAATAATGGGCTTGAGTAAAAGTAAGTGAGTACTAATTGCAAAAAAAAATGTGGTCCCCGTTTACATAAAATGAAGGTACTTGAGGAAACGGGTACAATAATAATATTATTAAATTTAAATGCCGTTGTCACGTTGTAAGAGAATAAGAATGAAATTTCTTTAGTGCAATAATTTGCTTTAAAAAGGCTCCTGTCCTACAAAGAGTAGGTGAATTCACTTCGATTAGAACGTAAGAATAATACAATGATCTAATTCAAGAAAAAGCAAACGATAAAGCCAACAAAATTTGCTTTCAAAAATAAACTATATATAGTTGCTATGTCATGGCCCAGGTCAATATCTTAACTAAACGATACCAGTAAATAATTACAACATATTTGGTTTCCCTTTTTGCTCCCTCCCTTTCGAAAAACGATTGAAAATGGTACCAAATAGTCTCTTCTTCTTAGGTGTTTTGATTTCATGGAATAAACACATAAGTTTTCAAAATTAAACTTGCATAATTATGAGTATTTACTATCAGCCAATCTGACCAGGTGACAAAATACAAATAATACGTTTGTCAACCTAAGCCGTAAGTATAAGTAAATAGACACACGGATATGAAATACAGCAACACATATTAAATCCATGCAACCATATTAAAAACCACTTACCTCAACTCCAGTAACCCCGAGCGCTGTGACCAAATTGGGCGTCATCCGGAAGGGCACCTTCTCCGGCACACGAAGCGTTTTCCCCTTCTCGAAACACACATTATAGTCAATATGCACCACTTCACCAGACGTCAAGTCCACAAGCACATTATCCAAATGTCTGTCACCGAGACCAATAATATAACCGATCGTACTCATCACAGCTACCGAATAACTATACCGGCGAGTCATTTGCCACCACTGCTCAGTCGTCACGCTACCACACCACAATTCCCGCCAAAGTAAATCATTGGGCGTCTCCGCAGTCAACTCCTTCAAAACTTGTTTCAATATTGATACTGGCCATTCTTTCCTATTCTCTGTTGATATGCCAGCTTCTTTTAGCAACGGAGTTAGTTTATTGTAGAAAAGTTCAGATGGGCGTAAACTTGTGATCGTTTTCTTGCATTTTTCGGATAAAATCGCAGCTTCTCTATTTTGCCAGCGTTTGTATAAAGCAAACAATGGAGTGACATTATCAACCCAACTAATGAGACCTGACCTAGGCCCCAGAGGTATAACAGAATAATGCCGAGCTCTGTATGTCTGGTTATCGTTTACTTCGGAGTCTCTGGCTAACATCGTATTGGTGATAGACAAAAGTTGCATAATTCTTTCATCCAAATGTAAATCTTCTAGACCCTTGAAAAGATACGTATATGCTTTCCCATCGGATCCGTAAAATACTAATTTCTTGGGACGAGTTTTCGTCGGTAAAATAGCGACGTTGTTCTCGATTGATTTTATGGTTACTCTTACGGTTCTCTGATTGGTATGTATTCCTGGCATTGTTATCACTGTACTTTTAAGTTCAGCCAGTATGGGACTTATATCAGACATTCTTAGTATATATGAAGTACGTTTGTTTACCTTTTGTTGCAGTTTTATTTGCAACTGCTTCATCGGTGCCCATGATTCTTGAGGTTTGTCAGGACTTACTGGATTTTTCATCTTATGGATAACTTCATCTATCAAGGCCTGGAATCTGTTTTGGAATGATATTTCGTGTGGCGTTTCTGGTGTAGCTGATGTCACTTTATTCAATTGCTCCAAAACAAATATTATAGGTTCAAATATAATTCGATGTTTTTCCTTTATAAGCTTCTCCTTGTCTTCTGGTTCTAAGTGTTCGTTATCTTTTACTTTCGTAATTTCGGTTTCCAACAATGAAAGCCTTTTAAGAAAATCTGAGTGATGCTGGGCAAGTGTACCCAGCCAGAGTTCATCCCATAGTAAATTTATTCTCTGCAACTCTTTAACTAATAGTTTTACTTGTTGTATCGTTATGGGAGCTTGTTTAGTTAGCGTTTCCACCATATCAAGGAAACATGAGTTTAATTCGTTATTAATGTTTTTCTCGATTGGATCATCTAAGTCAAATAGATCTTGACCGACGCTCTCAGCCTCATTAGATAAGAACGTTCTTGCAGTACTAAGTTCAGATAAATCATTTTGTTCGTTTTCAACAGCGCCTACTACTGCGGGGAATGTAATGAGATGTGGTGTATCTTCTGCCAAACGACACAATAAATCCGATACACATTTTCGTACGTAAGTTTCTGGGTGGTTAAGTCTCGAAAATAATTGAGGAATTATAACTTTCCACGGTTGAGTCGGGGTATTTGCTAAACCCGATTCTAACACAGTTTGAAGCTCCATAGCATGTTTGACAATCAACCGCAATAATCTTAAAGTTGCACTGACAACTGCATATTCCCCACTATGATTAATATAATCAGAGGCACAAATAAGTTGTAGAAACTTGAAATATGCATCGGCTGATAACTCAAAATATGAGAATACTCTTTTTTGCGCTTGTCGCCAGATATCTACTAACAGGGCGAGATGCTCAGGGAATGCATTGGTCAATGACGGGACGGTTCTTAGCTGACTTTCTATCATCTCTGATGTATTGATTTCATTCCAATCGATGTCTTCGTCATCACACGTTGCCTTCGTTTTGGAAAGTATTTCACATGCAGCTTCAAAATCTTTGGGGGAACATCCGATCATCACGCTTTCTATTTGAATCTTATCGGTATCGGTTAATTGTTCCCCAGTTTTGGAACTAAACTCAACCATTTTTCTTCCCCATCTAAAACACCAACCAGCAAAGTTCGCCCATGCTTTAGCTAATCCAGGACATTGGTTTACACTAAACTGTAAAAGCTTTCCAACGACTGAATCTGTCATGGGTATTACGTTTTCAGATATATTATTATCAACCAAACCGATTTCAGGAAGTGCGGATACTAATTTCATTAATGGAGAAACAGAGTTTACACCCAGTGTGGTCTCATTTTCGTTCTGCACCCATTTAGATAATGTCAGAAGCATTCTTGTGCCTTTTTCTCTTAATTCGTAACTCTGATCACCAATTGCTAACCTTTGTGAAAAGCCAAGTGATATATTAGCACATAAGTTAATCGCACTAGTTTTAACTTCGTCTGCTTCGTAAGAGAGTTTGCATAATTCAACAAGAGCAGCAGCATTGTTTATTGTCCAAATGTCTAGTTCATATGTGTTAGGTGATACCAACAAAAAGTCGCTTAGATCATCTAGATTAGTCAAATTTCCAATATGGACTTGGAAGGCAACATTATTTTTAAAGTGTTTCAATAATTCTCTTCTTGCCATCACCAAATTCGCGCTTTTTCTTGCCCTCTTAATGACATCAAGTCGCAAACATTCTCCATAAAATATATTTTCTTCAGTCATGTTGAATTTCGCAAAATACTGATTCCACCACAAAATTCGACTTAAATTCTCTAAATCAGTGCCATATTTATGATCTTTTGCAACAGATGGTTTGAAGGGGTTGGGCAGCAGTTTCCCAAACTCAATAATATTTTGGAGACCACGGTTTGCTGTTTGCAAAATGGATATTTCTTTTAGGAAATGGATTGCATTGGATCTAGAAAATTCTTCGAAACTAGATTTCAAATAAGAATCGCAATTTTTTAATAACTTCATGTATGTTTCCAGATTGTCATTATGATAAATTTTAACTGCAGTACATACCAAGGTAGATTCAATTTTATTCAGTAAGCCTTGGTAAGAGCATAAATTCTTTGAAATTTCATTTGTATCAACGTTCAATATGTTCCAGTTTTCTAACTCTTCAGGCACAAATGAATTTTCTTCAAATGTTCTCAAAGCTGTAAATGAACTCCACTGTGAAAATATATCCTTATTACATTCTAATTCGTTCCAATCATGAATATCCTCCCAACTTTGAATATTTTTATAAATTTCTATTATCTGTTCATTGACGAATTTGTTACATCTCTTATCCAAGTTATTATTACTTTCACTTCCTGCTGTAGTTTTACTCTCATCTTGAGGCGAGAAGTCGATAATCTTTTTGTAATGTACTACAGCCAATTCATGTCTTGAATTAGCTTGTTCTGCTGCAGCTTTCAGCCATGTCAGTTTTTTATTAAATGTTTTTTTTATCCATATGTATAAACCCAGAATGACTTCAGGTTCTTGTAGCTTTATAAGAGCTCTGGTTACACTCATTGTTATTGCTTCTATATCAATATTCGTCGTAGAATTTGCTGCAGTTTGTAGAATAAGACTTGCATGGTATACAGCAGCTCCATAATGGCCAGAATATAAGCTGACAGCCAATCCTGCTGGTCGCACTCTAATAAGCCATTCTCTGCAAGTTGGCCAATTTGTATGGAAAAAAGTACGAACTGGTTTTGGTACAGGTGGCAAAACAGTTGCAGTCCCATCAGCAGCATTATAAATATACTTTTCCAAAAACATCATAAACTCAGTTATCCATCGACTCCTTGTTTGTTCTGCATTTACAATGGATATGAGACTTTGGTTAGCTGAAGCTACATATTTTGTATCAAGTGAGGATGTTTCTCTAGCTATACTCTTTAGGGCGTGTTCAATTTTGGTGAAAGTCTCTTGTGGCTTTCCCAATACAGTTCTTAGCTTAAGCAGTACACAAGTTTGTGCTGTTTCAGAAAGAGCCCAACCAACACAAATCAATGAGAAATTCATAGCACACTGTCTGAAGAACAACAGATTGCTTTCTTCTGAGTCAATTACATGCAATGGCCATGTAGAGATGAATGCAGATTTTAATGGTTCTATATCATGTGGAATACCTTGTAATAGACAATTTATAACTACTTTGAAGTGTGTATTTGAAAGTTGTCTGAACGAACCTTTCATTAGATATTCCTTGAAAGAATTAATTTTAGAGTTACTATTTAGTAAAGATAGATTCATCTTGCGAGTGCTGAATACCTTACAGTTTTGTTTTTCCAGTTCTAAATGAACTATGTCCCAAGGGATTTCTCGCAATACTTCATAACATAGATATGACAATGTATTATTATTATTATCTATATGCAGCAAAGATATTGTAGTGATTTCTTTCAAAATAATAACACTCCATGTCAAACTTTTGTTTCTTAAAAGAAAGATACAGTTTTTTAGTACACATATGACAACATAATCATCAAAGCTGTTTCCGAGAGAAATCATATTTGTCACAAGCATTAGAAAGAGTTTGGATCTACTCACAATAGGCAAGTATTTATCCAGCTGCACAAATATGTCTGATATCCAATTCAAAACCATAACTGCTGTCTCATTTGGAATATTTTCTAACATTATGATGCTTAAAACATTCAATATTATAGAAAGGTGGCCAGAAGTTGGGCTAGACCCTGTTACATCACCAATACTCAAACCAAACAAATCATTTGGTCTTTGTTGTGTGCTAACTAAATCACTTGATGATATGAAGTAACTATTCTTCTTGCAATGGGAGTAGAGCAGGTACAATATACTATAATGCAGAGCTGGTCTTGTCTTTATTAATATATCATCATGTGGACACATCTTGATTGCAAGCAATTCTAGAATACTAGGCTGTAACGCCCACATACCAATTATGGAGTTACTCGCATTGGCCAGATCTGACAGACATTGTAAATAAAATATTATATTCCTTTCAGCATCATCTGGGTGCACATCTTCCAAATATTCTGGTTGTATGATAATAACCTCAGATATAATTTTTGCTAAAGCATTTTGAATATCAGTCAAGACCAATTTGTAGGTTTCTTGTAACAATGGTATGTTCTTCAAATTAAGAAAATTACTGTATATGGACATAACACCACTTAATATAGATTTGTTTTCTATATAACGTAGAGAACGCAGCAGAGAATTTGGGCCAATGGTTTCTATTATAAACTCAATTGTTAAGTTAGAGGAAATTTCTTTTATAATCTTATTAATCAATGAAATTATGCTGAGACAGACAAACTCATCAATATGGAGATAGAATTTTAGTTCCATAGACAAAAGAGAGAACACAGCAGGCATTGATGAAGAGCCTTTTCCTTGCAGTTGGTCTAATAACAGCACTATACATTCATTTCCAGCCAATATCAAATCTAAATCAGCATCATCATCTAAAACTTTCTTTAGAATTTGTAAAATTTTTGTGAGTCCTTCATTTAAAAATGTCCATGATACAATTTGAGACACATTAGGATTCAACAAATTTCCTAAACTTTTGACAACTGTATTGAAGACATTGAGAAAAGATGTGATTTTCTGAAGGCATTCTTCTAGGGTTGATTCTGTTTCATTTTCTGCTTCTGTGGAATCCATATCTGTAGAATACATGACCATATCTTCCATGAATTGGTTAAGCAAGTTAACTGAGAAACCAACGTCAGCTTGCCAATGCCGGCTCAGTTTAAACAAAGACTGTAAGGCAAATTCTTTTATCTTCTTTGGTTGAGCATTATCAACATGCCAACCAACAAGAATATCAACAGTATCAACAAAATGATTGGCAAAGTGTTCTGGATATGAATTTGATAAGTCTATCATAGCATTGATAGCAGCCATGAAAACATCAGAAGAGTCTGTACCTTCAATAATTCCTTGCAGTTGTTTTAAAGTAACTTCAGCAAAGTCACACAAGTTAGGGGTTTGAAAATCTAGCTGAAATGTCTCCGAAAAGGACAATATCAATAAATGTTTAATTGAAGAATTGTGGGCTTCATATATGGAACTAATCCAATCCAAATGCTTGCGAAAATCAGGTCCCATAACATATCCAATCCTTCCCAGAACCACTGCAGCACTCTCTTTTGTTTCAGGACCAGGAGCATCATAGAAAACATCAAGTAATGATTCAACCAATATCTCATATGACCTGCGGATATATCTTGTATTCTCTGGTAGCATAACAGCATCCTGCAATTTGCTACAAATGACTAGAGACTTTTCTATATCCATTTCAGCACATAGTCGCCGTAAAAGCTTAGAGATACGAGGATCTTCCGGCAAACTCACTGCTAGCTCTGATCTTTCATAGAACTTGTTGGAAGAGTTCCCTTGACTCCAGTTATCGGTAGTGGCATGACCTAGGGGCTCGTGATACTTGTAAGAGTTTTCAGAGCCATCTCTGTCTCGAGGCGGGAAACCACCGCCTCGGCCCCTACCGCCGCGACCGCCTCTAGATTGACGGAACTCAGTCACTCGGCCTCTGGAATGGAAACGGCCATCTTTCTGTGGCCCACCAAAAGATGACCCACTGCCGTACAATCCAACATAACCTCTGACCTTATCATCCGTGTTGTTTTCCTGACCGATTTCTTCACGTTCTGAATTAGTAGGGTTATCTGAACCCTTGGTACCTTTTGCCTTACTATTTGTTGTTGTCGCTAACATCACTATAACTTGTGTCTAATGCACTAATATCACAACACATGGCCGCGAAATTATAGCAAAATTTAACAAAACAAAACGTTTCAACGAAGACAACTCAAAATATTTGATTTGACAACAGATACAGATACGGAACGGACAAAACCGATAACCCATGTGTCAACTCAAAGAGCCAACCAAACAAATTTGAGGCCAAAGCAATAACATAACTTTAAAGCCAAGTTGATTCACATTACTATATTTGAATAGATTTAAACTCAGGTTAATAAGTTTATGTTAAGGTTGAAACCCTCTTAAAATTTGATTTGATGCTTTGTTAATCTTGTTATATATACTTCAATAACAAAATTAAAACAAACCAACTTGTAATGCTTGTTTTTTTTTCCAGAAAATCTATGAACATTAAAACTATTCCAAGTATAAAATGACTAAAACAAAAATTCAACATCCAAGTACTTTCAAAATTTTTATTAAAACAACAACGATATTCTCTTGAAAGCAGAGTCATGATGAGATTATATGAACTTTCATTGACCCTATTAATGTTAATGTAGGTACAGATCCACAATCTTTTCTTGGCCGGCGGCGACTACCTACCTGCCTAGTCGCCGCCGGCCAAGAAAAGATTGTGGATCTGTACGTCGACTGTTTTGGTTTACAAAGCAATTTTATGAAACACTGATAACGTTAATTTTTATCGTGCATTTAACATTTTACCTATGATTACGATTGGAATAACTTATTTGTTGTAAAGGGTATTGCATACTATCCATCCACCTGATTCCACCCACCTTAGCTAGGCTGCATGGGTTAAATCTTAGTTGGCTGACTAATGTCAGAAGATTTTAAAAAAATTGGAGTAAAAAATAACCTCAATGTTTAAGTAAGTTTATTTATAAATATTAATGTCGTATTTTAGATAATTACTCAGGGAAAACTATTTTAGCTACCATTATCGTTAATCTTATGTTATGGCAATCATGAAATCAAACAAAAAAGGTCAAGAATTCAAAGGTAATGTATATTGCTGTTGTATAAATAAATTTATGATTTCTTTCTTTTTAATACCACGCAGTACCCAGTTTATTGTATTTTTTCCCTAAAATTTTTGCATCACCATCATCATTTTCTAATTTTACCCATAAATTTCCATCTACATAGTCTCAATGTATGTATGTTTCTTAGTTATTTTACATTTTCTTCCCTATCAAATTATGTATAACATAAGTTATTTGTTTCCAGCACTCAAGTTAAAATTGAATTCAGATTCAGTTTCTCCACACACAATATTCTTCAAAGAGCACTCAGTGAGAGAGCGCACAGAAGATAAACCGTCTGGCAGAACATTGTTTGCAGTGAATATACCTCCTTATGCAGATGAAAATGGACTCAAAAATGCTTTTTCAAAAGCAGGAAATGTGGAATCTATTTTGTTTGTTGCTAAACCATGTGCTACCGAGTCTACAGAACAAAAACGGTTTATAAAGGCCTCAAGTGACCCCCATTTTAAAGTAGCTTACATTATTTTCTCTAAAGTGTCAGAACTACACAAGGCGTTGGAACTTAAACAGTTACAGCCAATGAACTCAGAAAACCACCAAATCAAATGTGGCGTTAGTAAATGGGTTGATGAATATAACAATAACTTAATACATCCTAAAGCTTTAAAATCAGAAATTGAAGAGTTTATGAAAGTATATGATGCTGAAACAAAGAAAGCAGAAGAAAAAGAAAAGAAACTGGAGGAAGAAGATGGAGATGGTTGGGTTACTGTCACCAAGAAGGGAAAGGTCCAAAGCTTTGCACGCACTGAAAATGTAGAAAACAGAACTTTAGCCAAAGAAGAAAAGGGTAGAAAAAGGAAAGAACTCCAAAACTTCTATACTTTCCAAATAAGAGAGTCAAAAATGAAAAACATAGTTGCCTTGCGACAAAAGTTTGAGGAGGACAAAAAGAAAATAGCACACATTAAACAAAACAGAAGATTTAAGCCATTTTAAAATAAAATATTCATTTCTTACATAATTATTTTATTTACATTATCATTTACAAATAAATAACAGTCACACATACTCTTACAACAATAAGAAGACCACAAGATTGCAACCTCATTTCATAAATGAACATCAGTGTTGGGCATTAATCAATTAATAATTTAATCATCTTAGTAATTGATTGAAAATTTAATTGCAATTAATCTGTTAGTTGCATATTGCAATTAATTTATTTAAATTTACTCTTGTTGAATGCAGTAGAAATGAGATCCCTCAGAAAAGTGTGTAATGTAAGGTTATGTGATTGTGTGAGGAATGATGTGATTCGTGAAAGGTGTGGTGTAAAAGATGATATTGTAAGAAAGATAGAAAAAGGAATGTTGAGATGGTTTGGGCACATAGAGAGGATGGATGACAGTAAATTGGTGAAAGAGATCTATAGAGCCAATGTGGAAGGTAATGTTAGTAGAGGACGACCTCGGAGGACACATTTAGATCAAATAGAAAATGTGCTCAAAAAGGCAGGTGTCCGAAGTATGAAGAATAAAAGAGCATGTATGAAAAGATTGATGGATGTGAATGAAGCTAGAGAGGTTTGCCAGGATCGTACAAAGTGGCGATCGATAGTCTCTGCCTACCCCAATGGGAACTAACGGCGTGAGAATATGTATGTATGTATGTTACTCTTGTTAATTGTAAGATACAATTAAAATAATTGAACTAATATTTTTAATTGTTGTAAGAAACAATTAAAACTAACAATTGATAATCATGTTTCACTGCATCTACACATATAAATGATTTTTCTTGTTGCTACTTGTTTCGCCGTGAAACTTTCTGTCCGTTTCTTGATATCGTTTGACAAAGTTCTACGCTCTCGCTCAAACTTAACCCTTAACCCTTAGAACCGTACCCTGGGGTACAAATAAAAAAAAACAGTAAATTTGCGATAACTTTTTTTTTACTCAACGGATTTTTTCGCGCTGCCGTGTCATTGCGCGGGGCGGGGGGCCGCGACGGACGTCGCGTCAGTCGGGCGGGAGTCCTGTTAGCGTGTGGTCGTGGCAAAGCGTGCGTGGTACCAGTACCCCTGGGTACAGTAAAAGTAAGTATATTCAATAATGTTATTTACTAAATAATGCATGTTATTGTGCTGTTTGGTTCATGTTGGTTATTTGAATGTTTATTTATTTGTGTAATAAGTTTTAACAAATATTTTATTTAAAAAAAAATGCCGTTTTTAATATATTTATAACTTTTTGTTTATTTTTGTTGTTTTCATTTTGTTGCATGTTCTTTTGCATGTTACTTGAATAAAACTTTTTTTTTAGATGGCTTTACGTCAAAATCTATCACAAGATGATATTCAAAACCTTCTTTTGGACACTGACGATGAAGAGGAGGTGGTGCTTGGCGACGAATTAGATGATGAACCAGATGAAATTATTCCCGATTTTCGCGACGAACAGATTACTGCCGAAGAGGATAGTTCTGACCATGAAGCAGATCTTCAAAGCTCGGAAGAAGAACTTGAAGAGGATAATGTTCAGGTTAGAACTACTAATTTTCCAGTAACAGTCCTTACAGTACCCGAAGTTTTGCGAGGTAAAGGAACAAAGAAACAGTGAAAAGTTTGTATGGTATGGGTCTCATTCTCGTTCACTGCGCACTCCACAAAGAAATATAGTATTTCATGCACCAGGAAACAAAGGTCCTGCTAAGTTCATCACAAGCGCTTTAGAGTCTTGGAAATTATTTTTTACTGATGAGATTCTTTTGATGATAATAATTAACACAAATCAAGAGATTTTTGAACAGCGCAAGAAGTATAAGTCAGACAGGCCAATAGCATCTGAAAATGAAGATGACAATTCTGCTCCCACGAATATTCGACCATCCTTTGTACGAGATACGACAGTTATCGAGTTGAAAGCTCTGTTTGGCTTATACTATTTAGCTGGTGTATTGAAAATCAATCACTTGACTATCAAAGAAATATTTGATAAAAATACGGGCATCAATTATTTTCGATCTACTATGAGTGAGAAACGGTTTGAATTTTTAACAATTTGCCTTAGATTTGATGATCGTTCGACCAGAGTTGAGAGAAGGCTGATTAATAAATTGGCACCGATAAAAGAACTGTTTGATCACATTGTTGAAACTTCAAAAAGTCTCTACACCTTCAGATTGCACGACGATTGATGAACAATTGCTTGGGTTCCGTGGTAGATGCCCATTCCGTATGTATATACCGTCAAAACCGGATAAATACGGTATCAAATTATTAATGTTATGCGATTCAAAATCTTATTATATGATTAACAGTATTATATATACAGGAAAGGATTCTAGACCACGAGGATTACCAGTTGCTGAGTATTATGCATTAGAGCTTTCATCTTCTATTCATGGATCTAACAGAAATATTACTTATGATAACTGGTTTACTTCGATCCCAGCTGCTGAAAAACTGCTATCAAAAAATATTACCACAGTTGGAACACTGAAAAAAAACAAAACAGAAATACATACCCACTTCTTGGAAACAAAAGACCGTAACAAGAACACATCAATGTTTGTTTTTCATAACGAACTTACTTTGCTATCATATGTGCCTCCAAAGCTAAGTAAAGTAAAAAAGAAAAACGTGTTTATGCTTTCCACTATGCACTACCAAGCAGAGCAAGACAAATCTGTGAATTTACCAGAAATAATAAGTTTTTATAATCAAACGAAAGGAGGTGTAGATACTTTCGACCAACTTTGTCATACGTACAGTGTTTCTCGTAAAACTCGCCGCTGGAGTCTTTGTGTCTTCTACGGAATTTTGAATATTGTCGGAATCAATTCTATGATACTACTGCATTCATCTAACGCCACCGGTAAACAAGTTTTCAAGAATAGACGATCTTATCTGAAGACTCTAGCTTTTGACCTTATAAAACCTCACTTAGAGGATCGATTTTTATACATAACTTTGCCGATGCATCTCCAGCTAAGTATTGGAGGTATCTTAGGAAAAAAGCGGTCTTCTGAAACTCCGACCCCTTCTAATTCCAATTCTGGAAGATGCTCATTTTGTCCCAGGACAAAAGACAGTAAATCACGCACTCGTTGCTATAAATGTAAAAAAATTATATGTTTAGAGCACCAGTCAAAGATTTGTCAAAATTGTTAAAAAAAACTTTCTTTTATTTTGCCTAATTGTTACGATTGAGACTGAAATAAGTGCCATAAAAGTCCTATGTAAGTTAATTCATAATAAATGTTTATTAATATTCGAAAATGATGTTTTATTTACAGGGGTACACCAGCACCCCAGGGTACTGTTACTTAAAGTCTAATATGGGTACGGTTCTAGGGTTAATAACCTAGAGTTTCAATTTTGATACTAATATTTTAAACCGAATATTCACATTACTATTAGTTTTTTTCTTTGACTATGAACACTATAGACAGAGTCATAATGCAACGGGAGAGTACCTCTTTTAGATAGCAATATTTTTCCCTGTAATGTTGCGATCACTAGAAAACAATTACCCCAAAATAGTATAATCACCATTCTAAAAGCTACTTTTTAATTTAAAATTGATTACGTCAATTTATTGTTACGTCGTTTTATTTATTGTAAAGGTTTACTGTTTACTATATTATTTCCTGCAATCATATAATTATACATACTTGCTCCTAGTATTATACAATCTTTTTTGTTTAATTTTACCATTTATACTGATGTTTAATACACCGTGAAATCTAAAGCATTTTACTAACTATCAGGGATGAATCTTCCCATGATTACGAATAAATTTTTGTACGGGACTAACTTTGTTACTGGACAAAAAAAAACAGCTGTTCCATAAGTGCAAGTTATGTAAATATCATACGGGTCATCATGGGTATAGTGGGGTCTATGTTTGTATTTTGAAAAATAAAAGACAGCACTATTTTGTATATGAGTTTTATTGCATTATTTACTATTGACCTTTAAATAAAATCAGTTTCGTGTGAAAATTTCGAATTCATTCGTCTATTTCAGTCACATTTTTCAAAAGATGATGTATTCGTACATCTAAGTATTTTATATTTGGTTGATTTCCAATTGCATCTTCCAGTGGCCGCAATCCATTTTTCTCGTAGATTCGGGTCTTTAGGAAAACTGTAATGAATACGAAGAAATTAAATAAATATAACAAATTTATTACTTACTAATTCCGTAGATAACAATTGGAAATCATTCAGCGTCGCTATAGCGCGACGAAATTCATAATATACTCACTCATTAACATCAGTTTACTAATTTGAAAATTTTACCCTAACGACAGTGTAGGATGAAAAACGTGAATTATGGGAACACTGAGATACTGCATATTTTTAGGTTATGCTATTAAAAAATTGCTCAAAATAACTAAAGAAAATGCTAGTAATCTAGTTCAACGTAATTAACATTTGAATCACTTTTTTTCTGATCGCGCAATGTATTTATTATGTATTTATCTGTAGAAAAACATTAAAAAACTCACTCACTTCAGAAAGTCAATCCTTCGATGTGTTTTTCGCTGCGGCTTCCGCGGCCAAGCACGCTACACCCAACCATACCTCACTAAATAATAAGTTTGACTAATGGAGTCTCTTTTATCACAATAACAATATACAAATGAATAAAATCTTTCTCAAAATCAAAAGAAAACCAAAATCGCTCACAAGTCGACGCTTTGTTTGTCAAGCTTTAAAAGCGTGACATCAACAAAACGGGTTACGCGATAGAGATGACAATAAAGATTTTGTGTCTCTTTTTAACATATAAGAACTTAAATAAGGGCTTCTCTTTTTAAAATGGATGACGTAACATCGCTCTATCTATAGTGTTCATAATCAAAGGTTTTTTTTATATGTTGGCTGTATGTATTTTACTGTTGTATAGTATTCTATCCAACGAAATTAAAAAAAAACAAATGTCATTATTGTTTTATTTTATCTGTGACATATTACTTACGCGGCAAAGTGAACAAGTAAACACATTTTACTAAAAGTTTTGTTGAATATAAATTTGATATATTTTCTTTTTCTGAAGAATATAAATACTTTTGAGGTAAGTGAATACATTTTTTTCGCTATGATATAATTATTTTTAGCAAATGCATGTTTTACTTGAAGAAATTAGTGCTTTTTTTTGGTATCAATATTGATACTTCAGGCATTCCGCCCTACATAAAACCTACCTACTAACTCTTTAGCTATAAAAATTTTTGAACTTTTGTTTCATATTTTTTCTGCATAGCTTGGTGTGGGGATTACTTTTGTTTTTATTTATTATAGAAATTTATCCAAAATGCGGCCAGAAGAGATTGAGAACATATTGAAGCGGTTAGAAAATGGTGAAATTTCGGAAGACGATTCCACTGACAATGAAGATGACATAGACTATTATTCGAGCCAAAGAGATCGTCTGATGGAGCTAGATGATGAAGAGGATGTAGGTAATTTTCCCACTGACCCAAACTTGGATGCAGATCCGCCTGCAGCAAACGTAGATACCGACATGCAACATAATTTAGAGACTGTTGAACGAAACCCAACTCCTACAACCAGCAGCCAGAACAACCTGCAAACTGCACCTTTCAACTCTAGAAACTTAGTGTGGAGAGTAAAAAATATGGATTTAGTCCAAAATGCTTTCCAGTTTGCTGGAAATACTGAGTATTCACAAGAAATTATGAACTTAGACACTCCATTTCAGTTTTTTTCTTATTTTTTCGGTGAAGACATTTTGAGATTTCTAGTGGACGAGTCAAATAAATATGCCTTCCAAAAGAATCCCAACTTTACAGAACCTGTAACTGTCTTAGAATTACGTAAATTTATTGGAATTCTTATTTTTACTAGTGTCTATCATTATCCTAGTGTCCGGTCATACTGGTCAAACATTACAAAGTTTGAACCCATAGTACAAACAATGAATCGCAACAGATTTGATAAAATTAGAGAAATTTTTCACATGAATGACGACTCTAAACATTTGCCCATTGATCACCCCCAGCACGACCGACTGCATAAAGTAAGACCAGTGATAGACTATTTGAACAAGAAATTTATTACTTTACCATTTGAGCATCGTCTATCACTAGACGAGCAGATGTGTTCCACAAAAATGAAACATTTTATGAAACAATATTTACCCAACAAGCCCCATAAGTGGGGATTCAAATTATACGTGTTATGCTCTCTGTCTGGTTATGCCTACAGTTTTGAGATTTACTCGGGAGCTAAGGACATGGACCGTTTACCTGGCGAACCAGACCTCGGAGCTGTGTCGAATACAGTTATTCGATTGCTACGACCAGTACCAAGGCATGTCAATCATATAATTTATTTTGACAATTTTTATACGAATATTCCTCTGGTACATTACTTGACCAACGAAGGTATTTATTGTCTTGGAACAGTACAGAGAAACAGGCTTGGAAAGTCGTGCAAGTTGCCGGAGAAACGGGAGATTATGAAATCCAACGTACCCAGAGGAACATATCACGAAAATGTGGCCTCTCACGAAGGCCTAGAATTGTCGGCCACAAGTTGGAAAGACAACAAACAGGTATTATTACTATCCACGTATGTTGGCGCTGAACCAGCGGATACTATAACCCGCTACGAAAAAAAACTAAAGGCCAATATTCAAATATCATGTCCTCGGGTTGTAAAAGAATATAATGCACACATGGGCGGCGTTGATTTGATGGATAGCTTCATTGGTCGATATCGCATCCGCATAAAGTCGAGAAAGTGGACAACGAGGCTCTTCTACCACTTGTTAGACATGACTGTCATCAATGCTTGGGTACTGTACAAAAAGGTAAACACAAGGAAAGGAAAACTTCAGAAGAATATTATGAAGTTAGCAGATTTTAGAACTGAGCTTGCCGATACTTTATGTAGATATCAAAGTCACTCAAAAAATAAAAGGGGCAGACCCAGTACCAACAGTCAACAAGACAATACAGTACCCTCTAAAAAACCCCGGACAGGTGCACAAGTACTACCCCCAACTGACGTGCGTTCCGATTGTATTGGCCATGAAAAAATATTTATGGAGTCTAGGAATAAATGTAAATTTAGTAATTGTAGGAAACTTACCTCCTGGTTCTGTAAAAAATGCAAAGTATCGTTATGCGATAATAAAAACAATCGATGTTTCGCATTATTTCATGCATAGGTCATTTAAGATTTCTTTATGGCCATAATGCCTGAAGTATCAAAATTGATACCTGTTTTTTTTTAAAATAAATATGTAAAGTAAATATTGTGATTTATTTAGCTATTTTTCCCTTCATCTAGGCCCTCAAGCAAATACAGGCTACTAAGGGTTAAGGCCATGTACGTAACTGTCTCTGTCTTTCGCGCGTCACGTCACCGCTTGCGCCGCGGGGCGCCCCGCCCGCCTGTCACCATTTGAAAGCATCAGTCGCATGCGGCGTGAAATACAAAGTAGCCGTGTTTATTCTACGTAAAGCTAATTCGCTTCACTGTACGAAAACGGAAACAAACCATATTGGGTGTGTAAGACCTGTGTCAAGTGTAAAGGATAATAATGGATGACATTCAGGAAGACAGTAATATATCTATGAGTGTAAGTGTTTCGGATAATAATGAGACGCAAGATCCCTTATCGCCCTTGCCATCAACTAGCACAGCCGATGACGCCGCCGCCGCTGAGTCATCGCGTCAATTGCGGCTTCTTTTACTTGACGGTACATATTTTAAGCACTTGCCAGAAGAATCATCAGGCAACAAAATCACAGCTTTGTGCATGAAATGTCCTGAAGATATAATGACAAAAGTTAAAGGATATACCAATTGTACATCTAATTTTCTAAGCCATTTGAAAAGAAAGCATGGACAACAATGTATCGAGGAGTACAAAACATACGTAAAGAAAAAAAAGATAAATGAAAAAGAAAAAACTGAAAATATTGCCAAAACTAAAGTAAGCAAAATAAAGAAATCTGATAAAAATAAGCCGACCCAAGATCAGTTCGACGAAAATGTTTTGAAATATTTTATCCATTCTATGATTCCATTACGTGCAATAGAAGACCCATACTTTTTAAAGATTTTTTCGGACTTAGAAATATCTGAAATGGACATCACACTTATGAGTCGACGTACTCTAGGGCGACGCATAGCAAATTACTACGAAAAACAAGTGACGACAATCAAATCCGAACTAAGTGAAGTGGAGTATGTATGCTCAGCATTGGATATTTGGTCTAGTAAGAAAAGAAGTTTCATTGGCGTCACAGTGCACTGGATCAAAGACGACTTGCGCAGAGCTTCAGTGGCATTAGCCTGTCAGAGATTTAAAGGCATCCACAGTTACGATCGTTTAACGGAAATCATACAAGAAATAAATGCAGATTACAATCTAAACTCAAACAAAATTGTTGCATCGGTGACCGATAACGGCAGCAATTTTGTAAAAGCATTTCAAATATTTGGTGTGAAATTATCCAACATTGACCTTGTAGATACAGATAAACAATTTCAAGCTTCTCAGTCTCCTGAAGATAGCTCTGAGTCAGATGATGAAGAGACTGAGCCAATGAATCCCGAAGATTTGCATTTGCTACCTGTGCATCTGAGATGCTGTGCACACACACTGAGCCTTTGTGCAACAACAGACGCGAATAAAGTTTTAAGCGCGCAAAATACTTCATTGTCGGGTATGCATGCTGCAGTCATGAATAAATGCAATGTTTTATGGAAGGCTGCAGCACGTCCAAAGAGTGCTGAGATCATTCAAGATGTATTACAACACACACTAAGCCGGCCTGGCGAAACTAGATGGAACAGCTTATTTGACTCTCTGAAGCAAATACAGAGCATTAAAGAAAAAAACTTACTTCTTCATAGATCTTTAAACATTAAAAACGCATTCAAAGAAAATGAATTTGAATATATAAAAGAATATCTTATCTGTGCTGCACCTGTGGCAGAAGCCCTCGACATAATGCAGAGCGAGACAAACACATATTATGGTATAGTGATGCCGTGTCTTCTAGCCTTACGCAAAAAACTGCAGAAAATTGCGAGAAAGAATAACTTTGTTTATTGCAAGCCTCTGATCGAGGCATACAGACAAGCCGTTGAAAACAGATTTAAAAAATTTTTCGATGTTACTACACCTGAAGCAGAAAATGCTGCTATAGCTGCTCTATCATATCCTCGGTTCAAAAACAAGTGGCTGACTTGCTTGGAGCCCTCAGACCGAACAAAGATTCTCAAAATTTTCAAGACTTGTATTTCTAAACAAATAAACGAAAACGAAACTGCAACAGTTGCTACAAGAAAAGCCAACCAAGAAAACATATTTTTCAATTTTGATGCCGACTCGTCAGACTCCGACACATCTATGTCGGAAACTAACTCTTCTGCTGCGCCTTTTCACTAAAGCCGAGCTGTTAATGTTGCATTTTTTTGCCGAAGAAAGCCAAGATCTTCAGCTTCTAAATCGATATCCAGAGATAAAAGCAGTTTTTATTAGATTTAATACACCATTGCCATCGTCAGCATCAGTGGAGCGTCTTTTTTCTTTCGCTACAATGACTAATTTGCCGAAAAGTCATAAGCTGTCAGATAGTATGTTTGAAAAAAGAGTTGTTTTGAAATGCAATCTGAATTATTATAAGAAATAATAATTGTGATTTATAGTAATTGAAATGTGTGTATTCTGTTGTCTACCTATATTATTTCATTTCATTATGTATAGTTTGACGGACTAAATTGAAATAAAAATAGTATCTCATTACTTATAACTGGCTTTTTTTTCTAACTTCCACAAAGAACGATTTAGCGCGGCGAACCAACGGCTTTTTGCTGATCAGTCAACCTTGTGGAGAGTCCTGGCCCGTGCCAACCCTCCGTTTTATATTATTTCTATTTACATAATTTAAATTTATTTTAAAAGAAACACTAACAGTTAACAATTAATTAATTGTTAATGGAAACGTCACAGTTAACAATTAATTAATTGTTAATTGTAACGTCACAGTTAACAATTGATCAATTGTTAATTGATATTTCACAATTAACAATTAATCAATTGTTATTGTTAATTGTACCTTGCAATTAAATTTTGCCCAACACTGATGAACATATCATTTGCTTAAATTCACAACAACATTAATCAAATCAATAACAATAATATCTCACAAAGACTGTTGGGTTTTAAGTATAATCTTGATTAATCTGTTCTCAGGTAGGCTGCTTAGAAAAGCAAGTAAGCTGCTTTTGTTTCCATAAATACTTCCATTAGCAAACGCTACTTGTATCACTTGGCCAATCCTATCAAGGCATTCCTGAAAAAGATAAAAAAGTTATTGCAATTTTACTTATTTATCTTTATTACTTATTTCTCATTGCTTTAAATACCATAATAGGGTTAGCAAGAGCTCCGAAAAGAGCAAAAATGGCTTAGAAATACTCTTCGTTGTTTTAATGAACTGAAAAAAGCTCTGGCTACCCCATTGAGAGATTTATAGCCATGAGTATTATGCCTAGTTTATATTAATATATATATTATTGCATGTTGATACCATTAGACATATTAAATGAGATTCTATAGTTATGCCCTTTTTTGGGGTTAACTTACTTTTCGATAATTAGTTGTCATTGAGGTAGGCAAAAAATATCGTTAGTCACTTTGTGCAACCCCAGTAAACCATTCAAAAATCTTGTAATAAATGCCCTTTTACTGTTCACACTTCAGACGCATGCCTTTTTCAACAAGACAATAAATATGAATGATATTTTTCAAGAATACATTATATCATTTAAGAAATATGAATATTGGTGTTTCCATTTTCTATTACCATTAAACATGATCTGTGTAGGCGAGAGGGATAAACCGAGGCACGATTAGGGACGAAAATGGGGACTATTGCCAAACCTCTCTATACTGAATAGGCTCAAGCTCTGGTGGGGCTATATATGGGCTTTAAGGA
Organism: Bedellia somnulentella; assembly: GCA_963576735.1. Lineage (NCBI taxonomy): Eukaryota > Metazoa > Arthropoda > Insecta > Lepidoptera > Bedelliidae > Bedellia > Bedellia somnulentella. The sequence continues at coordinate 16,222,780 of OY755183.1, forward strand.
ATATTAGCATAGATTACATACATATACTCACGCCATTATTTCCCATTGGGGTAGGCAGAGACTATTGAACATTACTATGTATGTTCGTGGCAAAACTCTCTAGCTCTAATTAGAATGATTTTGTTCATGAAAACCTCATGTGGGGATTATTTCTAATGAATAAAGCTTCTAGCTTCGTTTACATCCATCAATCTTTTCATACATGGTCTTTTATTCTTCATACTTCAGACGCCGGCATTTTTGAGCACACTCTATTTCACACACATCTCTATTCATTATATTATATTGCTGAGTAGTGCCGGCTTAGAATGTCACCCTTTTTACCCATGCGTGTCGTAAGAGGCGACTAAGGGTATGAGGCTTTTTTTAAAGTTATTGGGAAATGCGGTTGGAGACCCATCACCAACGAAACTTTATTTCAACCAATTTAAATCTTTTTGTTCATGAAAACCTCATGTGGGGATTATTACTAATAAATAAAGGAAAGAAAAATTTTTCGACACAGGCGGGATTCGAACCCGCGACCTGAAAAACGTGTAAAAGAAAAAAAGGATAGAAGAATTTCGCGCTGGCAGCCATTGACACGGTAGCTCAATTGGCAAGAGCGACGGGGGCGTATACCCGAAGGTCGCGGGTTCGAATCCCGCCTTTGTCGCAATTTTTCCTTTATTTATTAGTTTATTTCAACCATCTTGCCTCCTATCAACTTTCAAATGTGGCTAAGGAGTTTCTAGCTCTGAAGCTCCGGCTACTCGTTTTTTGGATTAATGGCCGTGAGTATATGTATTACATATTCAATTAAACCGCATCATCAATATACCAACCTGTAGTTTCGCAGCGGGCGGCGTGGCCGCCACGTGTCGTGTGAGCGCGTGTTTGAGCCGCAGCACGCCGGCGGCCGCCACGCCCGGCCCGCCGCTGCCGCGCACGCTGACCACCACGCCCAGCTGCAGACGCGAGTACAGCATGGCGCTTGAACTAGTCGCTTCGTGTTCTAGCTTTAGCTTCTTGGGGTATGTGGGTTCCATTGGGTCGTCTGTTGATTGCAAGTATTATGAATAAGTGATAATATGATGATAATGACCCAGCTTTTCTCGTGAGTGTCTTACGAGGCGATTAATGGTACTGGAAAATTTTAAATTGTTGGGCGATGTGGTTGTGGTTGGAGGTGCCAAACATTAGGATTATATACAAATTGCTATTTAAATCCTTTTTTAACCTTCTAATCTAATCTAGTATCTAGATAAGATGGTAAAACAAAAGTATATTCATATCAAACTATCCATTACCATAGAAAATAATAGCGCTGTATCTTTAGTTGTCTAGTAGAACACAACAATATATTAGTTAATAAGATTCTCAACCAACACTGTTCAAAATATAATACCAAGAACCTCTGTAATATTATTGACTTGACCAAAATTAAAGTATTAAAAATACTCCAGGTACTCAGTGATATTTGTAACAAATCAACCATAAAAATAAAGAGTTTGGTGAAAATTAACGTTCCTTAGCTTAGGTAAAAATAGCTGTTTATTAATCTTATAATCAGCAATAAATAAATAATTAAATTTAATAGTACACAAACAAACCTAAATTATCAGGTTAACATTGAGAGCAATACTCATATTGCAGAAATAATAATATACAAGTATATCAATACAAAGAGCTTCAAATGAGTTCAATGTAGGTTACCACTCTGAACACATTTCATATGATTACCAAAGACTTTATTAAACACAATGTGAAGCAGTTTTAACTCCTGCCTTTTCTATAAACCCAAATAAATACAAAACCCACCTTCATCCAAGTAAAGTGGTGCTAGGGCGCACCAAGCCAGCAAGCCAGCCAGTGGAGTGTCAGCGGCCATCGGGATAGCTCCACTCTGTAGGGCTGCGCTGTGTTTTAGTGCAGATGTACATACTGATGGTTGTTGACACACCTGGGTATTTATTAAGGAATCAGTAACAAGATAAGTAAATATTGCACAAAAAGAACATATTAATCTATTGGAAGCATGATCAACTATATCTGTATCTCTTAAATTCATAATCATAACATCCATATTTAACAAGAAACAATGAAATCATAAGCTATCAAAGTAACACAAGTGAAGCAAATTATTTCTGCTCTCAGGTTTCACTATGTGGTAGAACTTTATTTTAGACAACTTTAAAATATTTTTTGGGGTAAGCAGGCACCATGGATGATATAAATATTGAACTAGTAATAGACGAAATTTTAAATTGTGTGAAGTCATGGTGTGAGTCTAAAAATACTGGCTACACTATAAATTTCTCATACAACACAACCTGCCCCTGTAGCATGAGGCGTGTGAGAGCGAGTATGTCATGTGAGAACTGAGATACTGACAGATTTTGTATGAGCAATCTGTCAGTTTCTCACTTCTCATGTGTCAAACACGCTCTCACAAGCCTCATGCTACCAGTGCTGGAACTATGTATAGCTTCAATAAAATATACCCACCCAATTAGTGATAACTTCCAAAAGGTTTTTTGGTGGTAACTTCATGCCACCTTTACCATCATAGCTGTACAACTCTGTAGCTGCCGTGATGAAATTGGCCACAAACTGTGGGGCAGTGCTAGCCAATGACTTCAACACTGAATGGTTGGTGGTGTTCAGTAGAAAGTGGTCTCTAATGATGTTCTCAACCAGTTGAAGTGACTGCGGTGATGAGCAGCCGGTCTGCTGGAGCCATACACCAACAGCTAGCAGAACCTGAAATAATTGGTAATGATGAATAAAAATTAAATTTTAAATTCCTCATGTCAGTGATGTTAACAAAAGTCAGGATTATCATATCGTAAGAATTTATTATGTGTCTGCTCAGCAGGCCTGATAAGATCTCCAATTTATTGTGTCAAGTTTATTGGGTCAGCTCATTTCTGATCAGGATTAGCATATGTAGATTACCCAGGTATGGTTTCTCAACCTCTATCTTCTTATAATTTTTATATATTAACATAAAATTTGCTGTGTAGTGTCAGCTTAGAATAGCACTACCCTATTTCTTCCGGTGGGTGTATGTATGAGGCGACTAACGGTATTGGGGCTTTTGAGGGAATTTTGGGCAATGCAGTTGGAGACCCATCACCAACAACCTTTATTTATACCATCTTTTTCCTACTCACATTTCTAAAAGTGGCTGAGGAATTTTTAATTCTGTAGCTCTAGCTACCCCTTCTAGGGATTTATAGCTGTGAGTACATGTATGTATGAAATTTGTGCTACTTATTTACTAAATACAAAAATATTATAAGTTGCAATTATATTATATATTTAAATTCAAATGTTGCATTCTTACCGGAGTACAGGACGCTGACATAGCCATACTAGCTAGAATACTGTGTATTTTCAATCTCTTCTGACTTTCCACACCTCCAAATAGCGACAGGAATATGGTGTTCCTAGCAGTTTCACTAATGTCTCCCGATAAATAATCACATATCACATCTATCAACTGCAGTTCCTGCAAGGGGTTCAGACTGGACCCTCGCCGGCCGCGACGGTCTGAGTCGCAGTAAATAAATTCAGAAATAATTTCCGTTGCTATATCTAGCTGCTTCGTAGTAGGAGCACTGCGACCGGCCAGCAATTGATCTGTCAAGTGAAAAAATAGAGTGATTATCATATCAAGCAAATATCACACGTTTTAGAAACAGGCAATATTATTTCTTAGTTACAAACCTATTTTTGTCAGTGCTTCCTTTGCACATTGAGGAAACTCGTATTTTCTGAGATCTCGTTTAATTTCTGATATTGACATTTTATCACAAGTGTTTGATTGATTCGTTGGGTATTAGTTTTGTTGATTTACCAAAAAGAAACCGTTTTAAACAGGTTTCTAACCACACGTAGTATCCACAGATTACAATTAGATACTACGTATCAGATAGGAATCTTACTCTAGCGTTTTTGGTACAGTAGGCACGTTAGTTTAGAGTTTGACATGTTTTTACTTTTATTTTATATTGGCTTTACGGTACGTATCGAGACCTTTTGTGCCAATTTTTCTTTCATTGGTAAACGTACGCGTACGTAGGCGGGAAATTTGAAATTATGTGGTTTGCTTGGGTAGGTGGCACGCACCCATATATACTGAAATCCCACAAACTATTCACTATTTGCCAAATGTCTATCATTTTGGTAAAAAGGGTCTCAATAAAAAAACAGCATATAATTTATTTCTTTTTATTCTTAAGTCTTTTTTTACATTTAGCTAACGCTTTAGCTTGCATATTCGGCAAATCCTTATGTGACAGTCTTAACAGATCCACTCCTCTCAAAATTCTATTTATGATGTTACACCAGTTATCGCACCACGCATAATATTTATGCCCTTACTATTTAAAAAATCCCACAGGCATATAAAACTTTTCAGGGTTGTTACAAAGTTTTTTTGTGAAGGCACCATTACTTCTTTTCCTTTGTCCAGGAACCTCATTTCTTCTAATGTCTTTATACTTTTTATCCAGAATTCTTGATGTTCAGACTTCTTCGTGACTGCCCGTCGTAGAGGTTTCCCCATATTTTTAATTCCAGCTGCAGCTCCGTTGCATGAGTCAAATAATTTGTCAAAGAAAGTGACAATATCAGCTGTGTTTTTTAAAGTTGGGCTGACGGGTTTTCCATCTGGGTAAAGGGCTGTAACAAAAAAACTGGAATTTAATACACCCACTACTGCTATAGTTCTCAAGCTATTGTACATATACTCTGTTTGTTCAATAGTACAATTTGTGATACATGATAGTATTTTGTCACTACTTATTCAGCTAAATTGCTCACGCCTTTTATCTCAAATTGGGGTAATCAGAGTGTTAAGATTTTAAGGAATCTCAACCATATATAGATGTTTCAAGGGGAACAGATGTTAAAACAAGTAGTCACTGGTAATTGGTTGCTAACCCGATCTCCAATTGAATACTAATGGCTCTTAACTCCCTTGCATGGCTCTCACGACACCCAAGGGAAAAGATAGGGAATACTTAAAACGTGAAACACTAAGCATCACTGTTTGTTCATTATAATAAAAAAAAAACATAAAATAACTTACGAAATAATGATGTGTAGGTTAGTGCACTTGCAACTGTAGAACTCAAAACCTTAGTACAATTCTTGACCTGAAATATAAACACATCTAATCAGTTAGGCAGGAAAAATATAAACTGCAACTGTATATCAATCAGGTTTAAATAGCACTTCCATAACTATTTTACTAATCAGGGATCATATGGAAACTAATTTATTACAAGTAAAAGTAATGATGTTCTAATGATGATACTTAAGTTAAAAAATAATACAATTATAAACTTTTCACTTTGTTTCCCTTTTATTAACCTTAACCTTTTATTATTTTAAATTAATTTTATTATTTTACTAACCTTCATTTTTTTTATTTTATCTGGTATCACGTAATCATCATTTAGTTTTTTCAGCATGCGCATATCTGCAAGTTCGCGGTCCACCATATAAACATCCATAATGTCACTCCATTTCGAAATTTTTCCCTCGTGTTTAATGTTTTTAGTTATAAAATTATTTCTAACACCCTTGATGAGGTGGGGTGGATCATAAAAAACATTAAGGCGGTTTTCTCCAATGATAATGGTATCATCTGTTATAAAACAAAAAGTTTTAAAACCTTGAATAATTTTAGTAAATTCCATTACACTATACATATAGAACTAAACGTACCATAATTGTTATACTCTCTTCTAGAGTCTTCTTTTAATTTATTAAGAGCCGACTGAAATGCTGACCCCTGGTCGGATACCAACGCTATTGGAACTAATCCTGTTTTTGCAACTTCAATGACTACTTCTTTGAGTATATTCTTTAGAATATACGCCGAAGTCGAACCCTCACAGAAGTAGAAACAAATTGGCTGTTGCCCATTTGTCCACTACACCACGAGCCATAAAAACTAACGCATGGTCAGCAAAATTGGTGGTTTTTTCATTTAGTTCCGCAAACCCTAGTAAACAATCTTTGTTTTTATTATATGTAACACCCAGTTCTAATGCTACTTCGTCAAATATAATGGAACAATACTTTTTTCGTTCCCTCCAGTATTGAACCTGCAAAATTAAAAAGTTTATTTAGTTTTCAGTAAGACCTTTATCACAATAATAATGATGATATAGACATAAAAAGACTATGATTTTGAGATAGGTTTAAGGATTATAAGATGTATCAGTAAAAAAGTTGAAATACCTCTTCTTTAATAGCATTAAATACAGATTTTTTTATTCCAGCCGTCATTTCAAAGTTTTCTATTAACTTTTTACGGGTTGACGGAAGGATAAAAATTCTTCTTAGAAACTTATAGCTTTTTGGGCTTTGTTTCATAATTGAAAGAGCCATCAATTTCTGGTCTTCAGTAAATCGGCGTCCTTTTCTTTGCTTGGTGCATTGAGATATTTGCATCCATATAAAATTTCTTGTTAAAGGATTTAATTTTTTTGTTAAATTCTCAAAGCTGTCCATTTTTGAAAATTTAAGAGCTCTTTTAGCCTTCACAGCATATCTCAACTGCCGTTTAGATTTTTTATATTCTATCTCTAAATCTTGTATAACTTGATACAGTCTTGTATCAGCTTTCATGTAACATATTTTTCTTGCAATCTGTTTACGTGCAACTGTAAAACACAAATGAAGCAATCTTAAGAATATTTTAAATTTATTAACACACTATGCTGTTTCCAAGAGAGTTGTAGGAGTTGAATAAAAAGACCTAATTATTTTGTGTCGTTTTCATCAAGCTTTGGCAGGCAGTATGCCTATGATAATGGTATTATTGTTGTATGAATAATTATGAAATACAGTAAACTAATTCTTATTATAAAAAATTAAGAGCACCAGTCATATAAGACAAGTGAAAACTAATTTATTACTAACCTGTAATTGGTTTCTTCATCTTCACATCAGTGGGTATGATTTGAGATGAAGAGGGCACAATTATATCTAAAAGGAAAAAAAACATAATTACCAAATTTTATGGGTAAAAACAAATGATTACACCAGGTTTAAGTATTCCAAACTGAAATAAATATTCTGTACCCTTCGAAAATACTAGCCACAAACTTAGCATTATTAAAACTTATGTGCAAATTATAAAACTTGTAGATTTATTATCCGTAATTTTAAAAACGTTAGTAAAGCCGACCAAAAGAAATGAACATCTGCATTTCAATTCAAGTTAATAGACGCATTGTTATTTATAGATAAAGACCTCATTGTAAACGAGCCTAGTTTAATTTTACAATAGATATTTTTATATTTTGAAACACGTGTTTTATTGCCTTGACGTGGTGGTAAATGGTTGGGATTATCTTTATTTTTTTATTATACTCTATTCCCTTTCATCTTTAAGTCGACACCCGTGGGTAGAAAGGGGTGGCAGTGAAAATCGTATAATTAAATTTAGGAATAGCACCAAATGATTAAGATTTAAAAGTAGCAATCATTGCCATGCCTTTTTCAAGTAGGTCCCATGGTATAAGGGTGGTCAATTTAATTGGTCAAGCACTCATACATAATATGTACCACTTGCAAACTAACAGCATCTATATGTATGTACACACATACATACATACATACATATACTCACGCCATCAATTCCCACTGGGGTAGGCAGAGACTATCGATCGTATAAGGGCATTAACAGTATTTTATTACCACTTAGTTGTTGATCCATATTATCATCACAATCAATGATCAACGTAGCACTCAACCCTTGAGATGAAGTGGGTATGGTTTTATCTAAAATAAAAAAGAGAATAAGGATATTTTATATCATTAACATGAGTATCTCAGTAATAAAATATAAAAATAAAGGCACTAGACAAGTCTATGTTCCCCAGGTGATGGAAGACTTTAAACTCAACTTTAATTAATAAACTATATTACAACTTGCCTGTAATTTTTAGAGAATGACTGTCATCAGTATATATATTTGTGCTTTGGGATGAGGATGGCACCGCAATTCCTAAAATAATTAGCAAATACTCTTTAATCATATTACAAAATATTTTACAAATGGTTGGAGTATATAAAATAAAAAGAATAGTATAAGTTCTATTTTATTTATCATAAATGTGTGTTTCTTTTATTAAAGTGGTGTAATATACTGTATTTTATTAGCAGTAACAGGAAACAGGAGTAAACATGTATATGGTTAGAAAGAAATATTTGAAATACTGAATGTAGAATAACACCATGATACATGCACTGTAAGGTCTATTGATCATAGAATCCTGCCAATAGCTATTTAAAAACTTTGGCATGGCACACCATTCTACAGAATGAGCAACAGTTGAAGTCTTGTAGAATATATTTTTTTGTATAAATTAAAAGAAACAAACTTACCATACTCATTTTCCAACAGTTGAATTTCTTGTAATGGTTTACAATAGGAATGGTCACTTAGCTTCCTTTTTCTAGTTTCAAAGTAATCATGTTCCTTAGATATGGAAGAGTTTTCTAAAAAATAAAATATATGTAATAATAGAAGTTGTGGGGGAAGAAACAAAGAAGTTCACTATAAACTGTTCAAGGGGAAGCTAGCATAAGTGAATGGCAGAATAAGGCACATAAAGTATACAAGATATGATGTACAACATGCAATGGTTGATATCTAGAAATAATGCCTAAGAACACAGATGAACAGTGAAACTTATTCAAACATACGTGTAGTCAATAGCCACCATAGGACCCAATTTGTTGCATGTATATTGTAATATATTTGAGGCTTTATTTTAAGTCATAGCACATAATTACAAACACATAGCAAGGCTTGTAAATTACATAAATATAAATTGTATGTTCCAGGCTCTTGGGTATTTTGATAATGTGCATCGACATAACGCCTGCAGAAAATGTAAAACATTACAATCATTAGTCACATTGTTTAGACTCATAATTAAGCAATAAAATTATATTACTATTAACCCTACCTACCTACGGGCTGTCTTTTCAGCAATGTTATCATAATCACAGTATGTATACACATCAAACATACGATTTATATTTATGTAAGCTACAAGCCTTGCTATGTGTCTGTAATTATGTGCTATGACTTAATATAAAGCCTCAAATATATTACAATATATATGCAACAAATAGGGTCCTATGGTGGCTATTAACTTCACGTAAGTTTGAATAACTTTCATGGTTCGGTAGCATAGTGTAGTGTTGAAATGTAATTACAAGTATTATTGTTACTCACCATCATTTTCAGTCTCTCTCTCGACTGTATTCCAGTACTTATTTCCTCATTGGAAAATAAGGTAGGATAAGCCGACTGTTTTAGGCGTGAACTAGATGTCACAAACCTTTTCTCAAAATGTTTGTGTTGTGACACACAAACATGGTACGTAGACCTTTGAAGCTAAGCTTCGATAATTCCTCACACTTAATACTTCACTCGATCGATCGATCAAACTCAATAATGCAATGAAAGAAAATGAAATGAACACAGGCAATGAACAAAATGGCGGCGGCGGGCGCCAGAGGAGCGGGGGCCTCTGACTCAAGGGAGGGGAGAGGGAGACTTTTTTTCTAAACTAACGCGGTTGTCTGACCTTGAACGAAAAATTTTGTTCTAAGATTATAGCCTGTGGTAGTATCTAATTGTAATCTGTGACCACAACACAACACAAACATAAACACCACCACAGAGTCAACAGATAAACATCCACCTGATCCAATCCACCTACCTAAACCACCCATCATCTATGCTAACACCACAGATTTAGAATCTAAATTTTAGATTATAATAGGCGGCGTGAAAGTTTGAGTCTGAGTTAAAAGTGTTGCTGTTGCATTATCTAATAAGTGAAATTTCAAACGGATTTTTTTGATGACGGATTGATTTCACTTGAATAATGTAAACTCGACATGAGGGACACACAACAAAACAAGATTTTTGTATAAGTTGGTTTCTTTTTGACAAGAAGACTAATTGTAATCTGTGGTTGAAATGTAATGTAAACTAATCTACTTTACTTTCCTAAGAACAAATCTTAAAATTTGGGAATATTATTTATATTATCAACTTAACAATGGAAGTTCTCGTAGCTAATGTAGACCATATAAAATTTGATATCGATTACGCATTAGAAGAGCAATATGGAGCTTTACCGTTACCTTTTCCGGGCATGGACAGTAAGTAACTCTTTCCAGTGTTCGCAATATTTCCTTATTTCTGCAATAATCGCTTATTGTTGTGATGCTAGACATAGCTGTATTTAATACCATTTAGGAAACTTGCAGTGTTAAACCCTGACTTGATTTTCTTACACGGTTAAGCGTAAAAGGTCCCATGATTCTTATCCCGAAGCGAACGATAGTCTATTGTTAATCTTACATATTTATACGCTATAAGTTCCCCTTGACGTAGGAAGAGATTTCGATCACCATTATTGACGAGCCTTGCGATTTTCTCTCGCTACCCTTTTGTTCTTTAAATCAAAGTCTGGTTAAAACATATTTGATTAAAGTATGAGTAGGTTGTATAAGTGTGAAACTGTGATAATGATAACTCAGTAAGTAGAAAACCCGCCTATCATGTAGACAGGTGTTGGTTAAAATCATGGGTTGAGCCTACAGCAATTTATCTTTTCTAAAGTCATATCTGGGGTTAAATTATCATGGTTGTTAACGGTGAAGGCAAACATCATAAAAAAACCTGCATGGCTAAGTTGAACTTAGTCATGTGATAGAATAGTGATACAAAATAGCTATAGATATGACCCCTATAATGTGAGTACTCTGATCTCTAGGTGGTAATTATGTTACATGATATTCAGAAGTATTAGTACCTCTGCCACCCCTCTAGAAACTAATTAGTGGATATTTGAGTCTTGAGTAGGGAATGCAGTCCCGTACTAAAATTTCAATTGCTGGATCCAGGTATTTGCGTGATCCCGCATGTTTTTTTAAAATAGAAAAGAGAGGAATCCTGTATCATAAACGAGACTATAGAACTTAAAATGAAAGTAAAAAATATTAATAAAACTATTTATTAAGTAATCAAATCACTATTTAGAAATAACAATTACAAACAAAGATCAAAAACTATTACAAACAAACCAAAAGCAACTATCCATTATTTTGGAAGTAACTGTGCCAATGCGCATAAAACATAGCCTCTCAATAGTTTTGTGAAACTATTTATTAAGTTATCAAATCAATCAGTCACTAATTAGAAATAAAATAACTATTACAAAAAACAATTATTCATTATATTGGAAGGAGCTGCTCATAAAACACAGCGTGTCAATGGTTTTGTCAGACACATCATGTAAACACATCCCGCGCGACCAGTCCCGCGCCTGAATCGTGCAGGATCCTGGTATTTTGGGATCCCAGTATCCCGGTATTGCATTCCCTAGTCTTGAGTATAAGTTGCTTAAAGTGTAAGTCAATTGTGCTAAGAAGACCACTGTCGATAATGCAGAGAGAACTCATTGCACCAACAAACTTGGTTGGCAGCTAACAGTTTGGCTGGGATGTCAATGTGATGGATGTAGGTACAAGTAATACTAAGTTATGAGGTGCCGTTTATATTGAAAAGGCATGGCGCAGAAGTATGGTGGAAACATGTAGTTAAAGTAATCTAGTTATAGCAAATATAATGCTATTCTATGTGATATTAAGGTGTACATTGTGTTTCTTTCACCATACATTTCCAACATGCGCCATGCCACTTCAGTATAAACAGCACCTTAGTCTGCAAGATATAAGATTATCTTTTACTTAATTTTTAGTAAACTGCAACTTTCAGTAACAATCTTATTGAACATTTACTAAAATAGTCATGGAAAGTTGGTAGGTGTATAATAGCAGCAAAAATATTGAAAAGAGAAGCTCCATTTACCCCTCCCTATTGCTCATAAAAAAACTTTACCTAAACTGTATCTTGTTAAAAACAACACAAAGATGGATGGAATGAAGGACTTTTAGGAGATGGTTTAAATTAAATGTATTGGAATCTCAATCAGTATAAGAAAGAAAGAAAGAAAAAAAGAAAAACGTTTATTCACCATTTGTAGGCACAAGAAGAACAAGTAACATAATACAATAGTATGTGGTTGATATATTATAAAAATGTATGTAAATGCATAAAAAACTTTCCTTTATTTGATCTTTATTTCTTTGCCTAATAAAATTTAATTTTGCACAATGACAAACTTAATTAGTCATTTAAAAATTTTATAGCAACATATAAACTCCAGCAACTAGAAGACTGATTAATTGAAATGGAAGATGGGACCCACAAATTAGACAAGTGTCTGAGACATATCATAAAATATATTTATCTTTGTAGGATAAATAAATTGAAATAAAACTTGTCAATTTCTAATTACAGAATCAGTTGCAGCAGTATGTGAGTTCTTCGGCCAACCAGGTGGATGTGGAAATGGACCCCAGTGTCCCTACAGACATGTGAGAGGAGACCGCACTGTGGTCTGCAAGCATTGGCTCCGAGGATTATGCAAGAAAGGAGACCAATGCGAGTTTCTTCATGAATATGACATGTCCAAAATGCCTGAGTGCTACTTTTATGCAAGATTCAATGCATGTCATAATAAGGAATGTCCATTTCTACATATAGACCCTGAAAGCAAGATTAAAGACTGTCCTTGGTTAGTATAAATACTTCTCTATTATTTTCCATTTAACCCTTTCCTTATGTTAACAACCTTTATTAATTATTATTTAATTCTACATAAAATTAAAAAGACTTAATTGAAAGAACTGCTTTAATGTGTTAAACATTATTCAACATATTATAAAGAGTCTTGCTTGTCAAAACTGGGCACCCACATATTGGTGGAAAATAAATATGGTAAATAAACAATTCGGTATGCAAAGTTTTACTAAAGTGATGCTGATTACAAAACCATTTCGAGATATTATGGTTATAAACAATATTTTCTTGAAATTATATCAATTGAAGCTAAGATGACTGTTATTTTATCAAAAAACTGTAACAGTGTTTGACCTTCAATGTTGTTTCAAAGACATATGGTTTTGCAGTGTATTAATAAAATATCGAAAACCATAGTTTTGTTTAGCATAATATCGTAATAATTTCATTTGACATCACAAATTCGTGATATGTTTTGCAATCAGCAACATTTTTATAAATCATTTCGCTTCATTTGCATGTCGCTACGTGATTTTATCAATCGATGACGTCATTAAGTACAAAAGTTGAACAATCTTTAAAAAATCATAACTTTACAATTTCTCATTTAAGATGGAAAATATTCAAATTAGTCTTTTATTTTCGTGTTTACTATCGAATAAAAATATTTAATAAATACAAAAAAAAAACTTTGCATACCGAATTGCATACCACTTTTTCTATTTGGTTCTGCTTCCTGCAGAGGTCTACAGAGGTGCAGGGGATAGCATTACTGTAGGTCTTGAATGAAGTGTTATCAAAATAAAAAAAATTGAACAAACATTAATAGGAGTTTGCTAACTGAAAAAAAAACTGTGTATTTTGCATATTATCATCTTAAGTAATTATTGTGCTAGCTCTCTAGGCGGATTGCGAGTTTCAATCTAAATTTCGCTTTCGATCAGAATTATTGTATTCCATTCATCATAGTATAATATAACACTATGGTGGCGTGATAGTGATGGACATAAAATTTATTTTTCATATAAACCCGCTAAATCTTACTGTATAATTTAATTTTCCAGGTATGATCGTGGATTCTGCCGCCATGGTCCTCACTGCAGACATCGTCATGTTCGCAGAGTACTATGTCTAAACTACTTAGCCGGCTTCTGTCCAGATGGTCCTAGCTGTAAATATATGCATCCCCGCTTTGAGCTGCCAGCCCCTCCAGAACAAACTAAGGAAACTAAGAGATTACCAGTCTGTCATTACTGCTCTGAAGTTGGCCATAAAGCTTCGACTTGTCATAAAATACCAGCTGAGGTTTGTATTTCAATAAATTTTTTGTTGGACAATATTGCAGTCAAAGAATAGTATTATTTATTCTTTTGCTATGGGAATCGCGGGTGTTATTAAATTCTATATCCCCTGCTGCTACCAAGCAGAATTAAGTTGTTAAAAGAGAAATTTGGACATCGTCGAAAACTCAAAACCAACATTTCTTTTTCCGCACAATCTTGTACCCATTCAACGACTAAAAAAAATATCATAATTATACCGATCTACCAATAAACGTACCTACCCCCACCCGCCAGTTTGACTTAAATAATCATTTTCGTCTTAAACACTAAAAACATAATAATAAATAGTAATGTTTTAACACTTTTAATATTATAAATATTAAGAATGCATTCTGTGGACTTATGTTGTTATAAACAGTCATTTTGTTCAATTTCTAACGATACTTTCGCAATTTTCAGCAAAGAGAAGCTGCTCAAAAACAAGAAGAGGCAAGATACAGAGCATTAGGATATGTGAAGCCGACTGGAGACTCAAATAGCGATGATCATATGCAAAGAATGGCGCAGCGAGCTATGCACAAACCACTCGACGAAGTCACCTGCTTCAAATGTGGGACGAAAGGACATTATGCCAATAAATGCCCTAAGGGCCATCTAGCCTTCCTTTCCAATCAAAATAACCAGCACCAGCACCATCAACATAACCAGCATAATCCACATATGAACCACCATAATCAACATATGAACCAACATGGAAATCAAAATATGGGATTTAAAAAGCCTAATTAATGTTAAGAATATAAAATAGATTTAAATGTCTGTGTTTTTTTTTCTGGTACTCGAATAAAATCTTATATACTTGTATTTCTTATCTTTGCAAAATATGCCGGTGTCGCACTCGCCACCTCCAAGATATACACATGACTCCGAGGGGATCGTAGAGGTACTAATACTTGTGAACCTCACGTGTGTTGAGCAAAGGTGGCAGGGCATCGCCATTTTATACAAATACACTGTCACATGCCTAAGTATCGCATCACTGGTAAATAAATAATATATTGGTGAAGGCCCTACTCAGGATTTGAAGCTACGCTTCTCTGCATGATAGGCGGTTGTACTCTCCACTCAGCTACCTCGGTTATATATGTAAAAATGTTTTTTTCAGTAATCCAAGCGTGTATGATGTTTCGCCTGATAAAGCTCCTTAGATATTGTAAACACTTCAATTTAATTCATTTTTAACTTCGACTACCGTCACATCGATCGATTACCACAATAGGCCAACTTGGACAGATTGGGGTTTAAAATAGCTAAACTGACTCGACTTTAGGCGGTAAGAAAGAGAACCAAGTGAAAGAATTTGTTTATCTGCGGAATTTGTCTACTAGGGATGAAAAATGTGAGGAAGATATTGAAAGGAGAGTTAAAAAAGCGGCCAAGAGCGAGATGGACTCGCTAATGAAGGGTTCCGTAGCAGCACTAGCAGCAGGTAGGTAACATAGTAATATACAAGTTTAAAATGTTTAGTTTAAAATGTTATTTACTTATCACTGATTTACTATAAGAAAACAATGGTTCACGTTTTATGCGTAAGGCCTGTGATAGTAAAATTATTGTTATATATTTCAGTGAAATTAATAAATTAGGTAAGTAATTTGATTTATGACGTTTAAAAATAGAACTACTGGCTAGATCTCATTCAAACCAATTTTCGTTAGTAGTTTGTATAGTAATACACATCATATATTTTTTTCAGTTTTATCATGCCCATATTTTAGAAGTTACGGGGGGGGACACACATTTTACCACTTTGGAAAAGTCTCTCGCGCAAACTATTCAGTTTTGAAAAAAATGATATAAGAAACCTCAACATCATTTTCAAATACCTTTTGATAGAGACCCCACACGTATAGGTTTGATGAAAAAAAAAATTTTGAGTTTCAGTTCTATGTATGGGGAACCCTAAAAAATTTGGTTTTTTTTTCAGATTTTATTTTGAAATCTTAATGCGGTTTACATATTACATCTACGCACCAATTTTCAATAATGTACTTCTTATAGTTTCGGAATAAACTGGCTGTGACATACGGACGGACAGACAGACAGACATGACGAATCTATAAGGGTCCCGTTTTTGCCATTTGGCTACAGAACCCTAAAAAAGGGAATACAGTGAAAGGTACCATAAACGGTCTGTTGTTGAGCCAGTTGTTGTCAGCAAAGGCTCAAACGGCTGAGCATAATGCTGGTCTGCTCCCCACGCTGATATATGGTAGTGAATGTCTAATATGAAAGTGGAGTTAATCCAGTGAAAATGAGATTCCTCAGAAGTATACGAAATGTAAGTTTGTATGATTCATTAACGAGTGGGTGTGAAAGGTGACGTAGTATGCAAGATAGACAAAATAATGATAAGGTTAAGTTTTATAAAAATTAAGTAGCGAAAGCAATGTATTAGAGCCAATGTGGATGGTATTGTTACTAGGGGATAGTCTTGTAAAACGTTTCCATACCAGATAGAAAACTTCATATAAAGGCGTGGCTCCGAAGTGAGAAGAATAAAAGAGCATGTATGAGAAGAATAATGAATGTAAGGGAAGCAACCGAGATAGTGTTAAGTGGCGATCGATAGTGTCTGCCTACCCCAAAGGGAGTGAGTATAGTTAAGTTTCTATAAGTGATTACTGAGTTGGTTCGAAGCATGTCGTCAGTGTTGCCGTCCATAAACATATTCTCCACTTATATAGAATATTAAGTTGACATCAGTTTAAAAAATTTAGGTTTGAGTCAACTGAAACAAGATCCATGTTTATTTGTGAGTGAAAATAAAGATATATTTTTTTGGTAATATATGTAGATGATGGGTTGGTGATAGGACCGTGTGAGATTCAGTTAAAGAATATTATGGAGAAATTGGAAAAAGAATTTGAATTTGATAAGCTCAGTAAATTTATAGGAATATATGTTGAAAAGGCAGTAGGCAGTATTAAGATCTTTCAAATATCTTATATTTATTATATATATTTATTATAGTTATTGAAGAGGTTTAATTAAAAAGATTTAAAAGGTATACCTTTTCCGAATATTTTAGTTGCTACACATCAAGAGGGGAAAGTTAATAGTGATGATGTGCATCGTTATAGACAATTAATTGGTTCATTATTGTATTTGGTGAATAAAATAAGATTAGATTTGTCATTTCATGTAGGTTATTGTAGTAGACATCAGGAGTGTCCGAATTTAAATGATTGATTAAGAGCATTTTTAGATATATTAAGAGTTCAATTAGTTCTGGTATTAGGTATGTTCGAGGGAATGATACAACTTTAAGAGCCTATTGTGATGCAGACTTTGCAGGTGATCCAGATACTAGAAAGAGTACGACTGGCTTTATTGTCCTCTATGCTGGTGGACCTATTCATTGGTGCTCACGCAAGCAATCAGTTACGGCTCTCTCCAGTACAGAGGCTGAATATATTTCTGTGCAGAGTGTATAAAAGATTTATTGTATATTCAGAGTTTGTATAACGAAATTACAGGAGTATTACCTAAAACTGAACTGTATGTTGACAATCAATCTGCAATTGTTTTGATTAAGAATGGAATCCTGAATAGAAGAAGTAAACATATAGATGTTAAATATCATTTTATTAAAGAGAAAATTGTCAGAATAAGATTGAGGTTTACTATTGTCCAACCACTGCAAATATCGCTGATATATTAACAAAAGGACTAGACATAACTAAGTTCTTGCGTTTAAGAGATAGGATTGTGAGTGATCAGAAGGTGATCAGTAAAGTGTCTGTGAACTCTATTATAGAATAAGTAGATTTAAGGTGGTTTAGGCAATTAATTTGAAATTTAGTTTTAATCGTCATTATAATAGTTAGTCGTTCGAATTATTTTTCTTGTTGTTGGGTGGGAAGTTAATTAAATATGGGTTTTAAGGTTTTAATGTGATTTCAGAGAAGGAGAGTAAAATTTAAACTTAGAGGGGATGTTGATGATATTCTATAGAGTGGAAAGTTTAAATTTAGTTTTTGGTTTGACATTTAATACATATTTAAAAAGAGAATTTGGGTCTAGTTGTTGTTATGGAGATGTTAGGAAAAATTTGAGTAGTCAAGAAGAAGTGGTTGTACGAGTTATGTTTTTGATATAAATATACAGTGAATATTTTATAGTTGGGCATTTTAGAAGTATTGTGATGTGAAATTTAATATGCAATATTAAAGTGATAATATATAAATTGAGAAAAGAAGTTCGAAGTTTTTTGATTGATAACCTCCTCCTGGATAGGGATGTGGATATTCCACTAACAGTAGTAAGCAAGGCTCCAACATTTGTTTTACAATAAACAATAAAAAACATTGTCTTGACCCGAATTCTGAAATTATTATTAAATGGAAAAACATATGCGTCACTGTGTTTGGTTTGGTAAAAGTCATTTATCGTGGCATTGGCAAAGTTATTACTGCTCTGCTCAAACCGGGTAGTTGCCATTGCGGCAAAACAAAACAAATAAAATAAAATATTACGGAAGCGCGCCGCGCGTGTAATCAAGCAAAGCAAAGCAAAGCAAAATAATCCATATTATTAACTGATAGTTTTGATCTGCTATATTTGGCACTCATAGCTTGATTCATTCGTTTTCTGAAGAAAATATTAACGTTTGTTTCCTCAGTGAAGCGAAAAATTCGCTGAGAGGTTTTAGTTTGAAAAACACATTCAAATCAAAGAAGAGTAAACATGGTAAGTTTTTGTTATAAAACGTGTACCGATTTATTTATAATATCAATTTTTGATTCATAAGGTATATTATTTCATGCGTAAAATAGTCAGTACAGTACGACAAAGGGAGTACATTAAGAATCAAACTCAACGAAAGGACCTGCCGCATGTGATTTTTAGGTTATGTAGTCGTTTTCCAGTGTAAACTACTCACTGTTTTTGATCAAACACGTGGTATTTTCACCTTGCTATAACAAAATCCGATATTTCACATTACACATGAAGCTAAGGTCTATTCTAGTTGGACCATGAATTTTATTGTTTGGTGGTCTGTGAAATCCTTAAGAATTAAACGTGGAATTTATTGGTGTAAAACTAAGGTTCTTCATAGTTTACCATCAGTTTATAGAACCCAACTGAGAGTTGCAGGCCTCCTCTAGTTTTTCAAATTCAAATCAATTAATGCATTCATGTGGTGATGTACAAGATGATACAGGTTATTTGTATTTATTGTGCCATTACATGCACCCTGATAGGTAGGATTGTCCCTTGTTGGTTACCTTAGGACCCTTATTGGTTGTCGTCCAATAAAGAAATAAACCTTAAATTAACACTTACATCACAAATAATACATCTATAATTATATTACTGAATTATTTGTGGCTTAGTAAATTATTCTAGCATAATATCACTTTCTTTTTATGAAGTTTTGTGCCTATTATATGTGAGGATGTTTACCTGAAAAATAAATTATAACCTTTTATGGGTCTTACTCTCATAGAAACTTTCTAGGTTTATGCCACAAAACTTCTATGCAATCATAAGGAAATTAAAGGTTATACTATATTTATTATGATAAATTAAATTAGGATGATAAAGTGGAGTCTTAAAATGCTCTCCTTATTTTTTCCAGTCTGAAGTCGAAGCAGCAGTTAACCCTAAAGCATACCCACTGGCGGATGCTGCACTTACAGCCAAGATTCTCAACTTGGTGCAACAAGCTGCCAACTATAAGCAGCTGCGGAAAGGAGCCAATGAAGCAACTAAGACTTTAAACAGAGGTCTTTCTGAGTTTATAGTTATGGCTGCAGATGCTGAGCCATTGGAAATTGTTCTCCACATTCCTCTTCTGTGTGAAGATAAAAATGTACCTTATGTGTTTGTGCGATCAAAGCAGGCTCTTGGGCGAGCTTGTGGTGTGTCCAGACCAATCATTTCTTGTTCCATCACAATTAATGAGGGGTCACAGCTGAAGCCTCAGATTCAGGGTGTACAACAAGAAATTGAGAGACTTTTAGTTTAAGTGTGTGGATAAATCAATTTATGATTTGTTTTTAAATATAAGCTTTAAATTGTGGTTGGTGTTTCTATTTACCTGAATATGCTGTTTCTTTTAATTAGTAAATCCTATCATAGGTCTAAATTAAAAATAGAAGTATAAATATTAAGGTTGGTCCAAAGTTTGCTATACATTTGGTTTCACTGAATATTGGCAGCATAGACATAACTTTGTAATGTAGCCAAATGTTCAGTTAAAAGCCACATATTTGGTGCAAAAATTAAGTGAAACACTTGCATTTAGTTTTGAGTGAAATCAAATTGTAAAATAAAATTAGGCTTAATTCATTGTCATACATTTGAAATGAAATAAAATTAACGATACTTATTATATATAACAAATAAAGTTAAGAATAATTTCGACACCACGAGAATCGAACCCACGACCTCCGAGTATACGCCTGACAACCTACTAGTAATCCTTTTTAAGTAGACCTAAGTAGTCTACTTTAAAAGTGTAAATGAAACAAAGGAAAGAAGAATTTCGCAATAGTCTGGTAGCCACTTGACACTATAGCTCAATTGGCAGAGCGACGGGGGCGTATATCCGGAGGTCGTGGGCTCGACCCGCTGGTGTCGAAATTTTTCTTTACTTTATTTATTAGTAATTAAGTTATAAAACTTATCACATAATAGTTTAAAAACTCAACATTATATCTACCCGTGCATCAAGCGACAATTTGTGTAAGTGCATATACAATACAAGTAATGTATCACGCTCAAGAAATCGTGGCGAAATTAAACCGTTTTTTCGGTCTATTTTTTTATTCTAATCTAATGTTCTGCGGAAGTTCGTATTCAGTTTAAACCACATTCGGCCTATCTCTGATAAATATATGTTAGCCATGTTCATTTTTAATTATGTTGTAAAAGTATAATCTTAAAATTAAAAAGCATGAGTTCAAATAGTACTGAATTGGGCTAGCACGTGAATAGCAATGAAGTTATATAAACATGGTACCACCATCCTCACAACACAAGGCAAATGGTGACATCAATTCTTGATTTTTTTGTGTGTCCTTCATATAAATGGTTCGAATCGATATCGTACATTATTTATTTCCGCTGGAGTTCTCTCTCCCCCATCTATTAAAACAAGAAAGTGAAACACTTAAATGTTTTGGAGATATCATTCCTACAAAGAAAATAAGTGAACATCCTACCTACCTAGCCCATGTTGTTGTACTATGGCACTCATTGGTGCACAGGGCCTGCAACTATTCTTATACCTAGCCCATAACTATACAAATTTTCAATAAGAGTACACGCAGCCAAACTTGATATACTACTAGCTAGAAGATTCTTCCAACAAGAGCAGGCGCTAGGCGGTCGAGCGAAGTGGGGAAGAGAGGATGAACTCGACGACGCGAGGGTATCTCGAAAACTTCATGTGAATGGTATGATGTAATAAAAGGCAATGTAAATCTGCATTAACCCTTAACCACCTACTACCTATTTTTGTCCTTTAACCACCACCTAAGTGAATATTTTGGGATTTATGATAAGAAATGAAAGTTCGGTTAAATGAAATGCATGTCTATACCTAATTGCTTATTTAAATGGCATAAATGAGCAAAAGCAGTATGAAAGTTTTATAAAAAAATACATATAACATAACATAAACGTTCACGCCGCATGTCCCCGAAGGGGTTGGCAGAGGTACTAATACTTCTGAACATCACGTGACTTTGTCACTTGGTGTTCAGAGTACCCACGTTTTGCATGGACAGTGTACTCACGTAATAGGGGCCGGCCTATCGCCGTTTTATACGAATACACTGTCACATGACTAAGTACAACTCAGCCATGTGGGTTTCCTCACGATGTTTTCCTCACCGTTAACAACCATGATAAATTAACCACACATTTTCTTTTAGTAGATAACTTATTTATTAAAGTTTATTGTTTGAGATATTTAGTTACCATTTAACGGTTAATAGTAGTTAGTTATTTTTAAATATAATAATGTTTTTTTTTATTATTATGTGAATGTTATTTTTTTATAAGTTTCCGTTAATATTATTTATACTGTGATAAGTTAGAAATAATGCTAGTATGTTATGTTATTGTATAATAGTGTATTAAAATATGTTGAATAATAAACTAACTTTACCACACATATGTCTTTAGAAAAGACAAATTGGTGTAGGCCCGACTCAGGATTTGAACACTAGTCGTTTGCACGATAACCGAGTGTTCTACCCACTGGGCTATCACGGTTATAAAAAAATATATTTAAGAAAATGAAATCTTTCTTCTAAAATACTCAAATTTTTAACTTTTTCTTATTTCTTCTTATTATAATTTGAATAAACTAAAAATAACATCAAATAAAAAAAACTAAATAAAAAATAAAATAACTTTGCAATGGACCTGACCGACGTTTTTTTATTTCATACGCTAAATAAATCTCCAAAAATTACGAAAAAAACTGTATTTTTACTTTTTCCATAACTTGAAAAATTACTGAAATATTTAGGTTCAAAGTGCGCATTTTGGCCGACGGAGTTGAATGCGGTTGGCGCGGGCAAAGTGACGATGTGACGTCACAGCCCCGCCATTCGCCGCTAACGCTTGCGCACGCATGGAGTTTTTATAGTTTTAAATTAATAAACATTAATAAAAAAAATAAATTAAATACAGTATTGTGCCTTAGTGTTCTCAACTCTGCAGTTAAAACACTAGATAAATATTTTTCCTTGCTGTGTAGTGTTTGCATAGAATAGCACTAGCCCTCTTCCGGTGGGTGTACGTAAGAGGCGACTAACGGTATTGGGGCTTTTTGGGTGATGAGGTTTGAGGCCCATCACCAACAACCCTTATTTAACTATCTTTTCCTCACTTATCTTTCCAAAAGTGGCTGAGGAATTTCTGATTCCTTAGCTCTGGCTACCCCGTCTAGGTATTTATAGCCGTGAGAATATGTATGTATCAAAGTTTTTGTATGTGTCTATTATTGTTAACTATTTTAGGAGACTATCAAAAGCCACTGAAATATAAAAATAAAAGTTTAATCATACATACATATAATTACGGCTATAAATCCCTAGAAGGGGTAGCCAGAGCTGAGGAATAAGAACATACTCAACCATTTCGGAAAGTTGAGTGAGGAAAAAATGGTAAAATAAAGGTTGTCGGTGATGGGTCTCTAACCACATCGCCCAAAAATCCCATAAAAGCCCCATTACCGTTAGTCGCCTTTTACATACACCCACCGGAAATAATGGGGTAGTGCTATTCTACGCTGACACTACACAGCAATACAAATATAATCACGGCTATAAAACTGAAATAAGGGTGGCCAATGCTTCAGCATTAGAAATTTGTTAGCTACTTTTGGAACTTGAGTTGGGAAAAGATTGAATAATAAAGGTTGTTGTTGATTGGTGATGGGTCTCCAGTCGCATCGTCTAATATTCTCCTAGAAAAAGCGACAAATTTGCTATTATTTAGTGCTATTATGTGCCGATAGTGCTATAAAATATAAAACAATCACCAAATTCACCAACAACAATAATCCTCTGTAAAATTAATTCTTCTCAACTTCATTATTGAAGTTAACCACTTATGTGGTTTTTAGCTTTTACTTCAGCTATCAGGCTGGAAGTTTTTGTAACAACTTAAAACTCAAACTTTCATACAGTTACCCCCGTAAGGGATAGTAGAAGTACCTATCATTTATATTACTGTATTGTAAACGAGCATATATAAGGAATAAATCAAGAAACAATCGCACCATTCCCAACGGACCGACTTTGCGCGGTGGCAATGACCGGCCGGCTCACGGGTTGTGACGTAAAATTAAAATGCGCGCGAAATCTGAAGATTTGAAAACCGGGTTGAACTTCTCGAGGTCGCTGCATCGGCAATACTGCATGTATTTACGTGAAATAAAAACTATTGTAATGTACATGGTATATACTTAAGATTCAAGAGCATTTGGTATAGATATTTTGATCCATTTGTGCTCTCCATTTTACGCGGCAGTAACAACTCATTTTTTGTGAACACTCCAAACAAATCGGTAACTTACAGACGAAACATAGGTTAGTCGATTTGCGTTTCTTCTTTGGATCACACGTAAAGCATGTTTTACGAACATCAAGTTTTGGTGGTAGCAGAAGTACTTGGTAAATCTTGCTTTATATGCAAAATACGGCGGAGTTCTTGATGTCTCTCGGAATGCGATCATTTTTTTGTGTGCGATTTTGTAAGCTGTTGAGCCAACTTTAATACTGTTGGGAGAAACGCAGACATGCGCAACGCCTTGTACAACTGAATAGCAAATACGCATATACGAACACTTGCGTGTAAACTCGCGTAGTTCTTTCTTCTATGTTTGATATTTCACTAGTGCACATGTCATTGTTAATTAAGTTAAAATAAATAGCTTTTCTATAGTTTAAAGTCTTGATCTTTCCTTATTTCATCAGGTTATGGGCCTCTCCCTATCTGTTTAGTGTAGTACAGTAAAAATTTAAAGTAAATTAGTTTATTTGATCAGAAATACGCATAACCTAAAAATTGTTCACGCGGTCGCCGAAGTTTATTTCAGAATTTTCAGCTAAAAATTTCTGATAAAATGTCATCAAACGGATCGATGATACAAATAGAAAAACTTACTGGCCGAGATAATTGGACAAGCTGGAGTTTCGCAGTGAAAGCATACCTGGAACTCGATGATTTATGGGAATGTGTGCAAGGAACAAGCACCGATGCAAAGAAAGAAAAAAAGGCAAAATCAAAACTAATATTACTAGTCGATCCAATTAATTTTATACATATACAGGATGCGACGACGTCAAAACAGATTTGGGAAAATTTATCAAAGGCATTTCAAGACTCTGGTCTACTTAGAAAAGTTGGTTTATTGCGAGACTTGATTAACACTAATTTAGAAACAAGCACTAGTGTAGAAGATTATGTCAACAAAATCATGAGTTCAGCTCATAAGCTCAGAAACATCGGATTCAGTGTTGACGATGAATGGCTCGGGACTTTGATGCTAGCAGGTTTATCCGATGAATATAAACCAATGATAATGGGTATTGAAAGCTCAGGAGTAAAAATAAGTGCAGATCTGATTAAAACAAAACTTTTACAAGAAATAAAAAATACACCAAGTAATTCAGCTCTGTACACAAGTAATAAAAATACTCAAGCTAAGTTCAAAAACACTCAGCATCAGTCAAAGTCAAAAGGTCCAAGATGCTTCAACTGTAACAAATATGGACATCTTGGTAAAAATTGTTGGTTTCTGAAAAATAAATCACAGAATAAAGAAAATAATAAAGGTTTTGTAGCAGCTTTCTCGGCCATGCAACTGAATGATTGTATAAACTGGTATGTAGATTCAGGTGCTTCGATGCATATGACGATGCATAAAGAATTATTACAGAATGAAACAACATCACCAATATCGACAATCAAAATTGCAGACAATAAAACTTTACATGTCGAAAGCTGTGGTAATGTGATACTGCACACACCTAATAAAGATGGCGGCAGCAGTGAAATATTAGTAAAAAATGTTTTGTATGTGCCAAAGTTGTCTAAAAATTTATTATCAGTTAGTAAAATAATAAAATCTGGTTGTAAAGTGAAATTTGATAGAACTGGTTGCTCAGTATATAATTCAAATAATCAAAAAGTAGCCACAGCAAATCTAATAAATGATACATATAGACTGAACATAAATTACAGCAAAATATTCGCCATGTCAGCAAAATTAGAGTCAACAACACATTTATGGCATCAACGTTTGGGCCATCTCAATTATAATGATGTTTACAAGTTACCTAACTGCACAACTGGTGTACAACTATCATCACAGAAAGAAAAGTATGTATGTATAAGCTGCCTAGAGGGTAAGCAAACAAGGCAATCATTTCCAAGCAATGGCTCCAGGGCAAATGGTTTGCTAGAGCTAGTCCACACAGACGTATGTGGCCCGATACAAGTTGCTTCGATTGGCGGTGCCAGGTATTTCACTACTTTCATTGATGATTTTTCAAGAAAAGTCTATGTATACATTATCAAAAGCAAAGCAGAAGTGTTTGAAAAGTTTATTGAATATAAAAGTAGAGTAGAAAATGAATTAAATAAAAAGATAAAAATTTTACGCAGCGATAATGGATCGGAGTATACTAATAAAAACTTTGCTGATTATTTAAAGAAAAATGGAATATTACATCAGACTTCCAATCCATACACGCCACAACAGAACGGTCTGAGCGAGAGAATGAACCGTACATTGGTTGAACGAGCAAAATGCATGATGTTTAATGCTGATTTGTCGAAGAATTATTGGGCTGAGGCCGTAACAACAGCCGCATATATAATCAACCGCTCGCCCACACATGCCTTATCAGATATTACACCTCATGAAGTATGGACCGGACAAAAACCAGACTTAAGCAACATCAGAATATTTGGTTGTCCTGCTATGGTGCACATATCGAAAGAAAAGCGCCAAAAATTAGATGCGAAATCGCGTCAGCTAATATTTGTTGGGTACAGTGAATGCACGAAAGGATACCGTTTTATAGACCCAAAAACTAATAAAGCCGTGATCAGTCGGGATGTGCATTTTCTAGAAGAAAACATTAAAAGTAAAATAGTAGAAACAACTTCTTTTTCAGCACCTGAAACAAAAATAAATAATATTAATCAAGAAGTACACCAAATACAACAATTAAAGGATAAAAATAATAACAAAAAGGAAAATATTAATATAAAAGAAAAATTAACACAAATTTACTTACCGTCGAATGAACAAAACTCTGAATTAATCACACAAGATGATGAAAATACAGATGAGGAGCGGTCATGTTCAAATATTACAGATACTTCAAGTAATACAGATTATGAAGATCCACTAGATAATACATACTTACCAAGTCCGAGTGTTGACATATCACCAGCAAATGAATCACGTATTAAAACCCGTCAACAAACAAATAATGAAAGGTCATCTTCATTCATATGCATGAATGGTGAGTCTACATCAAGCCTTATTTTCAATGATCCCCAGAGCTTAGAAGAAGCTCTCCAAAGTGATGAATCTGAAGAATGGAAAAAGGCAATGAAAGAAGAGTATGATTCCCTAATTCACAATAATACTTGGTCTTTAGTAGATTTACCTAGTGGGAAGAAGGCTATTCCATGCAAATGGGTTTTCAAACGAAAATTTGATCACACTGGAGAAATCAGCCGTTATAAGGCTAGACTTGTAATTAAGGGTTACAAGCAAAAAAAAGGAATAGATTACAATGAGATATACGCACCTGTTGTACGATACACGTCGATTAGATATCTCATAGGTATAGCTGCAAAATATAACCTAGAAATTTATCAAATGGATGCCATTACAGCATTTCTGCAAGGGGATGTTGATGAAGATATATACATGTCTCAACCACCCATTTTTGATCGAGGAGAGAAAGTATGCCATTTGAATAAAG
This sequence comes from Bedellia somnulentella, assembly GCA_963576735.1. Taxonomy (NCBI): domain Eukaryota; kingdom Metazoa; phylum Arthropoda; class Insecta; order Lepidoptera; family Bedelliidae; genus Bedellia; species Bedellia somnulentella. The sequence goes on from OY755183.1 coordinate 16,250,271, forward strand.
CTATATATGGTTTAAAGCAAGCCACTAGACAATGGAATAAAAAGCTCAACTCCGTTTTATTAGAATTTGGCATGAATCGATCAAAACTTAATCCCTGCATTTATTTTCGCATATTGAGCAAAAATGATATTTTATTTATCTCTGTTTATGTCGACGATCTACTTTTATTTTATAATCGTTCTGAGACTGGTGAAGAAACAAAAAAGAAACTCAAAGACAACTTTAGTATGAAAGACATGGGGAAAGCAAAACAATGTATTGGATTCAGAATCACACATGAGGATCAAAATAAAATATCACTGGATCAATCAATGTACACAAAAAAGATACTTACTCGTTTTGGTATGGACGATTGCAAGCCAGTCTGGACTCCATGTGATCCAAATGTTCAATTAAAGAGAGCAAAAAGTGAGGAAGAAATATTGAGAAACATACCTTATCAAGAAGCTATTGGGTGCTTATTATATTTGTCACAAGGGACAAGACCTGACATAACGTATATTGTAAATTCATTAAGTCGGTACAATGGGCAACCCACTGCAGAGCATTGGACTGCACTGAAGAGAGTCTTAAGATATTTAAAAGCCACCATTGATTATAAATTGACATATAATGGAAACTCCGAAGGCAATATTACAGGATATTGTGATGCGGACTGGGCTAGTCACTCTGAAGACCGTAGATCCTGCACTGGATACGTTTTTACTCTTCAAGGTGCTGTTATAAGCTGGTGCTCCAAGAAACAACTAACTATAGCTCTCTCAAGTACGGAGGCTGAATATATGTCTCTGACCACTGCTGTGCAAGAAGCGATTTGGCTGAAGCAATTAGATGAAGAATTTTGGCCTGAATCATCAGCTGATCCTATTGTTGTTTACTGTGATAATCAAAGCGCCATTCGTATTTCAGGTAATGAAAGTTATCACCAACGTAGCAAACACATCGATGTTCGCTATCATTTTATCAGAGAAAGGATTGCTGCCAAACAAGTCCTAGTTAAATATCTAAGGAGTCAAGACATGACTGCAGACATTATGACCAAAGGACTGCATAGGCCAAAACATGAAGAATTCAGCAAAGCGATGGGTCTGCGTTAAGGAGAGAATGTTGGGAGAAACGCAGACATGCGCAACGCCTTGTACAACTGAATAGCAAATACGCATATACGAACACTTGCGTGTAAACTCGCGTAGTTCTTTCTTCTATGTTTGATATTTCACTAGTGCACATGTCATTGTTAATTAAGTTAAAATAAATAGCTTTTCTATAGTTTAAAGTCTTGATCTTTCCTTATTTCATCAAATACAGTAAAATAATAATATAAAATATAAGCTAAAACATTTAAAATAAATAATAATATAATAAAAAGAAAGTAAAATCATAAAAAAAGTAAAACACAACCACCTCCGTGCGGTCACCGCTGGTGTATTTATTTAACTTACTCTGGCCCAACGCGGCAACATACACACTCGCCGAGCGCTAGCACGACACCAATTGGTGCGAAAAAAAGGTACATGAACGCGCTTTGACGAACGCCACTCACACGCGGAAATATTTGATTTTGAAAAATCATTGCGGTCTCTTGAGACCGCCGGTAGGTGGTTAAGGGTTAAATGTCTCAGTTAATTAAAATTTTAATGTGGTAAAGGAAATATATTCAACTAAGTAAGTAAGTCAACAGTAAAATATAGAAGTATGCTATCGCAAACTTTTTGTATCATTTTTATAAATTTTAAATTCGGTAGTGCATTACTTAAGGCGGTTCACAAACTGCCCCTCATGATGCAGTGTAGCGCGTGGATGAGTTCTTCCGTTGCTTGTAAGTATTTCCGTTTGTATAGAAAACTCGCACAGTCCAACACACAGAAAATGCATTTATGAGCGTACATGCGGATCACGCGCAGAGATCAGTCCAACACTCAGAACATGCACCTTCGCGCGTAGGTGCGGGGCGAGACGCAAGGTATGGCAAACCAAATCCCAGTGCCGCGCGTGATTTGGGCGCTCAGTACTGCACTACCACCACAGGGAACGGCTATGAATGAAATGAGAGCCGCCATGCGTGAATCTAGAAAGCGAATCTACGCGCGTGAGTGCTTAAAAAACCCGCACGATGATGCAGATCAGCACTGCCGCAGGTACGCGCGTAGGTGCGCTGCGTCGACACGCAACATGCAGATGCGGGGCAGTGTGAGAATCGCCTAACTATGTATATATTTGCTGGTTTACGCGGCTTTCACATGGAAAAGTCCCAGTTGTTGGTGAGATTTTTTGCGACCTCTGTCACATTTATCACATTTTACAAAATTTTTGGTAGTTCTTGACGACTATATTGTTTATCGAATTTTGTATGAAAATCTGGGTTTCCATCTTTTGGCTCGCCTGCACAGGCGGTTACATTTTTGTTTAGAAAGATATTATGTCAAGTAATTTTTAGAAGTATTAGTAGGTACGTCTGCCATTCCTTCGCAATTATATGGCATAAAAGTTCGAGTTAAATAAACGTTCCCATTAGCTTAAATAAATGCGGAAGTCCCACTCGGGGCGTCCATTTATAAACTGATATCAATCTCTCTTATATCTATCTATTATATAAATTATCTTATCAATCAGTGAAACAACAAAAACTGGTTGAGAAAGAGTGTGAGCAAGACTGTCATGCGCATTACCCTGTAGCTGCTTTATAAATTAAACTAGCTGACCCCACAGACTTCGTACTGTCAAAAGTGTAGACTTTCACGTCGTCAAACTGAAATATTTAACTGACCTGTTGAGGGTCTCTGTCATGCGATGAGAAAAAAGGTGTTTTTCATAGTGTCCTCACAATTTTTTCACTTTATAAATTTTAAGTTTATAAGTATAGTAGTTTCGGCTGAGCATTGATTCTTAGTCTGTTTAACTGTTTATTTATTGATCTCTTAATTTTGCTGGGATAAAAAGTGTCCTATTGTGTTAATTGGGATCATTATCTGGCTTCCTGTAAATTTTATTTTAAATACGTTCTGTGAATTAGTCTTCATTTAGCTACAAACACACAAACATCTAAACTTTCACATTTATAATATTAATAGGATAAGGCTTAAACATAAGCTTCTCGCGCGGGTGACCTCGCTCGCCGGCCAGCGCAGCGTCTTGTCTTGCGCTTCATGCACGCGTGTCAATTTTGTTACGGAGTAATTTAAAAATTGTATTATCTTCTAAGATGTTTATTTAAATTAAGTGATGTCAAGGACAATTTCGTTCTCAATTAAATACTCTCAATCAACAATATATTTATTTGGATAAAGATTAATATTATGTTGATAAAACTTTATGGCAATTATGCATTAAATTCGACCAAATTTATTTATTATAAAAATGGTTATAGTAAGTGAAACTTAAAAGTTAGACATATACTGTCACGGGCATTTTTTTAGATCATTTAAAGAGAAATAATTCTTTAATACATTTTTTTTGGGTAACTTAAACAGTTTACGCAGCGCACACAACGTTTTTGCAACATTATTCGCTGATAGTTTGCTCCTGTTGGTCGCAGCGTGAGGATATATAGCCTAAAACCTTCCTCAATAAATGGACTATCCAACACAAAAAGAATTTTTCAATTTGATTGAGTAGTTCCTGAGATCCTAGCGTTCAAACAAACAAACTCTTCAGCTTTATAATATTAGTATAGATTGATAGTAGGAACAACACGTATCCTATTGCTACTACCACAGATAATACTATACTAGCTACTATTAAACAGTAGATTCCTTAAGTTCTGACTTGCCTACGTACATATATACTAGGGATGCCTCGAATATTCGGCAACTATTCGGCCAATTTTTTTGATATTCGTTATTCGGCCGAATAACACGCACTATTCGGCCCGGTATTCGGCATAATCATGGAAAATAGACGTCATATTACTAATAATTAATACCAAATTACAGTATTTCAAAAAGTAAATTTAATGCGTGGTAAATTATGATGTATGAAAACAAGCTTTTCAGCATTTTTTGGTTACAATCGATTACGTTTTGAATCCTCTTGAGATTTTGCAGCTTCACAACAAACACTCGGCCATTTTATTATTTTCACCATTTCATAATATTCCCAAATGGGCGTTTTTTTATTAACTGGCGTCATTATTATTACACAATTAACTGAAAAAGAGCTGACAAACTTCTTCGAAAAATATTAACGATTTATTATTTTTAATAATCCGATGAAGCGTCCCGTGACGTGATTGCGAGTAGCAATAGTAATTGAAACAAAAACCTACCGACAGGTCGCACCTTGTCTAATTAATTGTTTATCTATGCATGGTGTCGCGCGCGCACAACATGTACCTACTTTACGCCGAATATTCGACGCTTCGGCCGACAGTGCTGCCGAATATTCGGTATTCGGCAACATCATTATTCGTGGCAACTCCAATATATACCCCTTGAAATTTTTAATTTAAGGTCTGATTTTAATGGAATAAAAAAACAAATTAAACAAATTTAATAGTATTATTTATTCAATCATTGGTCCCAAAAATATAAAATTCTTATACCTACTTATTAGTATTGGATTTTATATTACATAAGACAAATTATAACTCATTACAAACAACTTACATAAAGTAAGAAATATATCAATTTACGTTATCATTTATTAGGTTACAATTATTTATATTCTAAATACTGGCCATTTAAAATTGCACAGAAAGGCAGGCTGACTCAAATATTTAAAATCACTCCTGATTGTAATAGGAACAGCTTCATAAGAGAAAAAATATTCATTGTTTGATCTTTTTCTTCTCACACAACTGAAGTACATTTAAGTAAAATTCTTATACATGTTAAATAATATTTTGGCACAATTACGCATAATTTAATTAACACTCTTTTAAATAATTATTTTCTTGCAATAAGTACATGGTTAACAGATCAAAATGAAATCTTTAAGCATAGTTTTGAAATGTATATTTAATCTCGCTACCTGGTCTGCCTTTGAATGAAGAGCAAGGCTTCTAAAAATATACAGCTTATGGTAATTGGTTCAGTGAATACAGAGAATAACCCTTACAAACTTAAAACATCTCCACATAAAACATAAGAAAAAATAATTCTTATAACAAAACAAAAAAAAACTCACCATAATGGTATCTGATAGGAATGTACATGTTATACTATGTAAAAAAAAATTCGCTACTCAAAAAACTTTTTTACTCTTAAATTCCAATTATCTTCCCACCGGAATTCCTGGAACTTAACTAGATTATCTCTCATTTTACTTGCGATTTCATTCTGCTCCTGATTGTTTGGGAATCCATCAAACCATTGAATGACTAGTTTCGAAAGTTCCCTATAATTCCTGAATGTGTATCCGTTGATCTCATTCTGAACCAGCTCATTGATGCTGCAAAAAGAATATTAAATTATGAGTAAATTATTACTAAGCTTGTAGTGTCGGCTTAGAATAGCACTACCCCATTTCTTCCGGTGGGTGTACGTATGAGGCGACTAACGATAATGGGGCTGGCGGTTGGAGACCCATCAACAACCACCTTTATTTTACCGTCTTTTCCCCAGTCAACCTTCCAAAAGTGGCTGAGGAATTTCTAGTTCCCTAGCTCTGGCTACTCCTTCAAGGGATTTGTAGCCGTGAGTATATGTATGTATGTAAATTATTGATTTAATTACAGCATTTTCTGGGCTTGCAAAATTTGTGCTGCATTAAGGTAAGCGGCACCGATCGCATTTTCTGACGCAACATCTAGTAATCGGATTGCCGACGTCACTTTCATACAGATTTTAGTGGTGAGTGGTACGTGTTGACTGTTGTTATAGTGAATGCTTGTTTGTTAGCTGAAGAAGAGGAAAAAAAGCGAACGTGTGTGTGTGACGTCATCGACATCGGCCAAAGTTCGACAAGCAGATCTGTGCGTACGATGCGCATCCGTGGACGCATTTGTATGAATTCCTATACTAAGAACACTAAGATCCGTTTGATGCGATGCGCGCGATACGTATGATGCGGAACTGTGGGCGCTTACCTTTATGCTGACATAGAAATGTGGACGAAACGCGAGAGGTTTCCCAGTAATGTACAGAGTGGGGATCTATAGTCTCTGCGTAGGCACGTACGTAACATAGAGGTCAATGCAAGAGTATTTTAAGTGCCATTTTGTGTTTTGGTTTGGTGTTTAAGCAGAAAAGTTATTACAAATTAATAGTACTGTTATGTCCTGGTCAGGTTGCAAATCAAACAATCGATGAAATAATATAACTTTATTTCTGTGCTAATCTAGCTTACGATTATTTTGTTTACAATGAGCAAAGTATTCGGAGAAGGCGTGATACACCAAGTGGTTGGATAGGAGGTCGGTTAGGAGGAGTTCTCGTGAGGTCGAGAGTCGATGAAGAAATGAATGAATGTTCCTGGATGTTCGGATATTTATACAGATAAGTAAACAACTTTTGGGGACGCGGAGCGACTCAAGTGTTCTACGAAAATGGATGGGAAAAATATCAAAGGGTACAGTTGAGGATTGATAATGTATACATTATGAGACATCTGCGTCGTCTTGATAAGCAGATGTTGATATGAATGATAAACAAGTGCCGACTAATGAAAGATTTGGGTTTGTGATGGTCGGCAACTTCCAATAAGTATTTCGTGGGAGTTTACTTAAAGAATCATAAGTATGTCAACGCAGTGCAACTTATGATAAAGGGAATCAGTTAAAAGGTCTCGAGAGTTTCAAGTGAAATGGTTTCTAAGTAAGTTAATACATTAGGGCAAAGCAATAAATGTGAAGTGGAAGTACATTAGGGTGTGGGAATAGTTACGTGGGAATAGGAGTAATGGTTAGGGTACATAACACCTCCCCGTTTAAAGTAAACAATGAGGGATGAATTGTTTACTATACAATTCGCTAAAGTTATACAATGAAAATACTGCTAAATTATTTGAAATTGAACAATACAAGGCAAACAATTCTTATTATAATAATTCTTGAGGTAAGATTACAGTGATATTATTTTTGTTTTTTTTTATCATTATATGCTTAATTGTTAATGTTACATAATTACTAATGCTTTAATTCTATAAACTTTCTAATGCTACGAAATCTGATGCTACAACTAACTAATGCTACGACATTTCTAACGCTACAGCTTGCTACTGCTACGAATTTCCTAATGTTACAAAATTAATAATGCTACGAATTGCTTTTGCAATTTTCTTAATGCTACAAAAGTGATTTAGAAAATATTATAATTATTTCATTAAAATTAACATTACACTGTCCTTTATTTTGATATACTTTTGTATACAATTCAAATTGTTTTAATAGTTTTAACATTTGTCATAAATATGTCGCTTTTCATTGTTACATTAATTGTCCAAATTATAGCTATACTTTGTTTTCATATCTGGTGACTTTGCACGTAAAGGTTGTCGAACTTCTAGGTCTTCTAAATTTTCCATAACTCTCATATGAACAGTAGGTTCAATTGTCTTTTTAGTATTATATTGATTATAAATTTGAATACAACAATTCTTGTTATTGGGATCATTCCCGTCATTAAAACAGTTTAATAGTCTGAAAAGTCTATACAATTTGCAAAATTTAAACATTATATAGAGTAGAACAATAAAACATAAGGCATACACTAGCCATGATATATGTTGCTTTGGTATAAACATGTTATTAGAGTCAGAATCGATTTGCTTTTCTAAATTCTTTAATTTAATAGATGCTAAGTTGAGGTCATCTAATTGTACATTGTTCAATTGTAAAGGTATTAAACTATCTTTTGTTTTATTAACTTGGTTTTTATTACAACAATCATCTTCTGTTAAATCAAACGATATTGCTGGTGCTGACCAATTAGTTGCTAAGTTATCAGTAGCTATCAATTGAATGAGATTTGCATACGCTTTACAGTTGGGATCGAGTTGAATGATTCCTGTATTTACTAATTCGTATTCCTTTATTTCCTTTTGAGATGAGCAATCTACCGTTAATTTAGTTGGTTTAGAGTAAATATATATCCATTTATTATTTAAAAGTTTTTGCCAAATTTCAAAGTTTCCATATAGTAGTTTCGTATGGCAGTCTGAAGGTAAAGTTCTAACAACTTTAGTTAAGAGTTGAGTTTCACATGATGGGTTTGATATAGTAGAATATTCATTTAAATTACTGCAAATGAAATGTTCTGGGGATAAATTTTTACAATCATTTAAGTCATCAAATTGTACGTATGATTGTCTGTTAGTAGTCATACCAAGAAATTTTCTGTTTGGCTGTACTAATGCAAAGACTTCATTATCATTAATATGAGGAGTTGGTAGAGGTAGAACATGGAATAGTTCGAATTCATTCAAACTTACTAATGGTATATTTAATATGAAAACTAATTTGAAGTTAATGTAAAATACATTGAGAGTAGATATGTCGATGAGAAGATGGATATCTTCCATAGTTATTTGTAAAGGGAGTTCTTTATTTTGTTTGAGATAATGTCTATTATTAGACAGTTCATTAAAAACTTGAGAAGGGGTTATTATATATGGATGTAAAACATTTTGTTTTGCGAAGAGAATTGAATTTAAGAGTAAGGTTAAGTCATCGAAAACTTCTTCACTAACGCTGTTTAAAATTGAAAACTGAGTATTAAGAGTAGATTTAGCTTCAATCATGGATAAGTCAGTATTAGTACCATTCATGAAATTATCAAGCTTCTGAAAATTTTTTATTATAACCTGTTCGTTTTGGTTAAGTTTCTTAATCGTAGAATTAACGTTTTGTATAGCTGATTGCGTGACTTGTACTTGATTTTTTAAAAGACTATAAATTTCCTTATCGTCTGTTATAGCTTTGTTAATTGCGCTATCATAATAAAGTGCGTCGTTGGCATCCATAGTTCCGAATATTGTTTTTAAGACTGAACCGATGCCATCGAACCATCCTCGTTTAGTTCTTTTGGCGCTTGTTAAGTGAGCTAAAGATGAATATAGAGATTCAATTTTTTCTATCTGTTTCTTTAATGGATCGAGTCTGCTCTTACATTTAATAGGGATTTGCTCTAACTTGTGACATTTATCAATTGTAGTATGATAGTTTTCCTGTAAGAATATAATAGATTTCGGTATAGCTGAAAAGTCCTTAAAAGTTACGAGTTTCCAGTAATCGACTAATGTTTTCAGTGTTCCTATACGATCGAAGTAAAGTCCAGCGCCTTTGTCAATAGGCGTAATCTTCATCGTCGCCGCGGTCGTAATGAATAACCTGAAATAGGAATTTCTTTTTCCTTTATCCTGCTCGGTTTAACTATATCGTTATTGTTAATATTTTTTGCTAATTTGATTCTGTTAAAATGAACTCTTAATAATTTTCCTCTCTCTGTTTTATTATTACGTTAGCATTCGGTTTAACTGCTGTTATTTTATATGGTCCTTTCCAACTTGGGCTTAGTTTATTTACACTCCTGAAAGACAAATAAACTTCGTCGTCTATTTTGTACTTATGAACATTATGTTTTTCTTTGCTCATTATTAAATTGTTTCTTGCAATACTTAAAGTTTTACTCATTTTATACTTGAGATTTTCTAAATAATCATCATAATTAGGCTCTTTATCAAAGGTTTCGATAGAACTAGGTAAATTAGGCTTTTGACCAAATACTAATTCATGTGGTGTATATTTACTGCTACTGTGAATACTTGTATTATAGGCAAACATAGCAAGGGGTACATATTCGTCCCAATTGTTATGATCTTCGGATACATATTGTTTTAAATAATCTTTTAGAGTAGAATGACTTCTTTCTAATGCTCCATTTGTTTGTGGATGATAAGCTGTAGAAGTAAGTTTCTTAACTTTAAATATTTTAGCTACTTCTTTAAGAAGGTTTGACATGAACTCTTGTCCTTGATCGGTAAGTATTGTTTTTGGAATACCGAAATATGTCATAAATAAAATGAATTTTCCTGATACTGATTCTGCATCGTGTGACGGTATACTGAAAGCTTGTGAGAATTTAGTTAAATCGTCCTGTAATGTCAGTATATATTTATTTCCGTTTCTTGTTTCAGGTAAGGGTCCTACAATATCTAAAGCTATTCTTTCAAATGCATGCGTAGAAGTAGTTGTTATGATCATAGGGGCTTTAATTTTCTTTCTGACTGTTTTATTTACTTGACATTGTTTACAGTTGTTAACGTAATTAATTATATCTTGTTTCATATTAGTCCAATTATAATTCTGTCTGATTCTAGCGTACATCTTAACAATACCATTGTGTCCTGATGATGTACTGTCATGGTTTTCTTTTAAAATAATAGGTATTTGGTTTTTGCTAGGAGTTATTATTTTATGATGACACATTCTAATTGAGATGTCTGAATTTCGAAACACGTAAAATATTATTTGTTTTATTTTATCTGGGTGTAATGAAGTAAAGGGGTCTTTAAAGTCTGGTAAGTATATTAATTTAATATTATCTTTAATTAAATTATTTCTTAAATTACGTAACGTATAAAATAAATCTTTTGTTGATAATGTATCATAATTATTATATTTGTATATACAATAGTAAATGTTTTGTTTATCTCGATTACTTTTGTATATTCCATATATTTCCCTTTGTTCTGGTATATCGGTTTCAGAAAATAATTCTATTAAGTTTTTATCATCTTCCTCTAAAGAAATGTTAGTAAAATAAGCTATATTATTATGCTTTTCATGTAAAAGAGATTCATTAATTTCCTGAAAGTCTTTGATCGTGAACTCATTACTATTTACGAAAAAGTTTTGAAAGTCCGTATATGTTTCTAAGTTATTTTCAACGTTTAATGTATTAATTACAATTCTTGATAAACAATCCGCATTTGAATTTACTTTACCGGGTTTATGAATAATTTCGTAGTCAAATTCTTCTAACTGTAATCGCCATCTTACTAATTTACTACCGGGGTCTTTTACATTGAATAACCAGGTAAGTGGTCTATGGTCCGTTACAATTTTGAAATGTCTACCGTATAAATATGGCCTGAAATGTTGTATTGCCCATTTAATGGCTAAAAGTTCTTTTTCAGTAGTATTGTAATTACCTTCTGCACTGTTAAGTGTTCTCGAGGCATAAGCATTGGTAAATCTTTTCCTATTTCGCCTTGACTTAAAATGGCTCCTATAGCGTAGTTACTAGCGTCTGTAGTAAGTATAAATTCTTTAGAAAAATCGGGATATTTCAATATAACAGGTGAAACTAAAATATTTCGCATTTTATCGAAAGCTTCTTGTTGTTCGTTAGTCCAGTTAAACGATGCGTCCTTTTTTAATAACTTCGTTAAAGGTTTGGTTAGTTTTGAAAAGTTTTCTATGAATTTCCTATAATAACCTACTAATCCTAAAAATGATTTAATATCTTTTTGATTTTTAGGTACGGGAAATTTAGTGATTGCTTTTGTTTTTTCAGGATCGGGAGAAACTCCTTGATCTGATATGACATGGCCCAAATAAGCTACTTCATGTCTCATAAATTCACATTTATCGGGTTGAAGTTTGAGGTTATGTTCTTTCAGTTTCTGAAATACAGATCTAAGTTTTGTTTCATGATCTAGAATAGAATGAGCATAGATCACAATATCGTCAAGGTATACAAAGCAATATAAGCCTTGTAGTCCGCTTAGTACATTGTTCATTAATCGCTGAAATGTAGCTGGTGCGTTCTTTAAACCAAAGGGCATTCGAGTATATTCATATAAACCTGTAGGGGTTGAGAAAGCTGTCTTTGAAATATCTCTTTCACTCATTTTTATCTGATGGAACCCGCTCGCCAAATCTAGGGTTGTAAAGTATTTTGAATGACCTAATTGGTCTAGAATATCATTAATATTAGGTAAGGGATAGGCATCGCCTATAGTGACATTATTGAGTTTTCGATAGTCAATTACGACTCTCCATTTGATTTTTCCGGAAGCGTCTTTCTTTTTAGGAACGACCCACAAGGGTGAAGACCATGGGCTGGTAGAAGGTCGTATAATTCCTTCTTGAAGCATCTTTGAAATCTGGGTATTAACTTCCGCTTTGTGAACTTCAGGGTACCTATAGGTTTTCGAAAGGATAGGGTTTTGCTGAAGTTCTGTATTGATTTCGTGACATATAGAATTAGTGTAAGTTTAAGTATCTCCTTCTAAATGAAATATTTGATTATATTCGTCGCATATCCTATATAAAGATTGCTTTTCTTCGTGATTAAGGTGAGTAATACGTAATTCATTTTTTAATCTTTGCGATCTCGTGAAGACCGTATTTTTATTCATAGAGGAATTAGCGTCTCTATTATAATTATTTCTTTTAAAATTTGTGGAGGAAATAACATCTCCTGAATAATTAAATATATTTTCATTCATAAAATTCGTGGAGGAAGTTTCATCTCTCACGTTATTTTCAATATTGGAGGAAAAATCATCTCCTAAATAATTAAATAAATTTTCATTCATATAACTCGTGGAGGAAAATTCATCTCTCACGTTACTTTTAATATTGGAGGAATTTTCATCTCCTATAGAATATAATTCAATTTTTAAATTTTTAATTTCAATATTTTTATCTGTACAATTTAAAATTGAGACGTAAGCTTCGTCGTTGCTATCCACTTTGGTAATGCAACTAGATAAGAAGACTCCGTCTGTAATTAATTGGTTTTCGACCAATCCTTCCCTTATTTCGGGGTTCGTAACTAAAGCTTTTAAAATAGTTTCCGTTCTCGGTTTGACAATGTAATTATAATTTTTCTTTAAAATATCTTTACAAAAAGGCAACCTTATATTTCCTACAACTAACATTTTATTCTCATAATCTATTTTAGCATTAAACTTAGACAAAAAGTCGTCACCTAATATTCCGTCATATTTTAATGTTGGTACACGTTTATAGTTTACTAAGTGAAAAATATGGTTAAATTTATGGTCATTAATATTCAAGTTAATTTCTACGTTACCCATTGTTTGACATGGTTCTTTTGATTCAGTAATACCTTGGATATTTACTTTAATTTTTGTATATACTGGTGTTTTAGGATGCAAGGATTCTGCTTTTATTATAGATATTCCTGCTCCTGTATCTATTAAGAAATTAAGGGGTTTACTTTCATGTGTTTCATCGATAGGTAACTGAACTGTTATTAGATTACATGTTTTAAATGTATATATAATGTCTTTTAATTGTTCTGTGCCTGTAAGTATTCCACGCTCATTGGGTCGGCACTCTCCATGAGCTGGTGCTCGTTTAAATGTTGTTGAGCTTCAATGGGTGTTAACTCTACGGTAGGTCTACGAGTAAAGCTACGAGTAAGATAAGGACTACGCGTGAAGTTATTGTTAGCATTTTGGTTACGATTATTTGGATTCGGTTGAATATTTCTATTTTGTTCAACGCTTGGTCGTCTTACTGGTGCGGGGTTTCTAGTATAATTTCTCATTACTTGATTTTGGTTATTATAATTCGTTCTGTTATTATGTAAAAATCTAACAGGATAGTTTGGTGTTTCCCTATAATTGTATGTTTTATTACAACATCTACAATAATTCTGTTCATTTATGTGAAAAAGAGGTTTATGATGATTATTACGATTAAAGTTATTATTAGTATGACGAGGTCCACTTCGACAATTCGCGGTAGTGTGACCGGTTCTATTACAATTTTTGCAAAACATTTTATGACGATTATTATCGTGTCTGTCATGCCTACTGGATTCTAATAAGGAAAACTTTTCTTCTTCTAAAGCCATATTAAATGCATCATTCAAGTCTTTTGGCTCTCTTGCTCTTAAGACTTGTGATAACTTTGGATTAATTCCTAACAAAAATGTATGCAATGCTAATTGATTCGTATTTTCAATCTGTCCAGGTAATAATAATGGGTTAATAGTTGATTGTTTAATAGTGCTAAGTAATCTTTTTAAACAACTTTCGAGGCGAGTTATATATTGAGCATCCGTTTCGTTCGGATATTGCTTACAATTTTGCAATTCTATTAGAAGATGCGTTTGATGCTTTCTATTTCCAAATCTAGCTTTTAAAAATTCTTTTAAGTCTTGCCAATTGTCAAAGACTGTATTGGAACAAGTGGATTGTGCTTTATCCACTAACTTATTTTGAACATATGCGAAAAGAATTCTCTCTTGGCTGTCCGAAGCCAATCTAAATGCTCTATCACATTTCTCTATCCATGAACTAAGATTGTCCCTATCACCGTCATATGGTTCGATAAATCTAAGTAAGGTATCAATCGACATAAAACAAATAGGATTAGAATTTCCTGCTACATCATGCGATGCAGTTGAAGATGATGGATTCGGCATTGTAATTATTTTTCGCTATTAACTTTATTAAGATTTATTAAATTTAAATTTCAAACGAAAGTTTAACTAATTGAATATACGAATTAAAATTATAAAACGTAGAGCTAATTAAATATACGAATTCAATTTATAAAACCTAGAGCTATAGATTATGAAAAATAAAATTGCCTTTTAATAGTAAAATCAATAAAAATAGTAAGAAATAAAGCAAAAATTTATAATTATTAAGACGTGGTAATTAAGACGTAAAGAAAAATATCCTATATCTATTCCTTTTCCGTATTATTAAAGTACGCGTAAGTTAAGTATTAAAACGTTTTAAGAAAAGAAAAAAAATCCTAATTAATTACGTAAGAAAGTTTTAAGTAAAAATTAGAGATGATTGTTATAATAATAAATGCGTAAAACAATATTAATCATGAAAATCCTATCATAAAAATCCTATCATAAAACTCCTAAAATTATCCTAATATTAAATAAAAATAAACTTACAGAACTAGATGATTCATTCTTCGGTGAACTGTTAACTGGATGGTAGACTGGTGTGCTGGTGTACTGCTGCCGCTGGTGATGATGATGATGCCTGTTTTGGTCTGCCGGAACCACTTGGCTTCTCCGCTGTTTCTTCAGAAACTAGTGCGAATGGTACGCCTTCACTTTACTTGCTGGTGGTCCAATCGCCGTTGACGCCGTCCTGGATCAATTCGTGCGATGATGACCGTTTCTTCTTGCTTACTCACGCCGTCGTCGCCGTCGAGGGCCAAAACCGTCGCGCTGAGTCTTGAAGATTCTTGCTTACTCACGCCGTCGTCGCCGTTGGGGGCCAAAACCGTCGCGCTGAGTCTTGAAGATTTTTTTCAGGAACTTGTTCGTTTCTATGCCAAAGTCTGGAGACTTCCCTGCTTCTGGGCTTCTGACGAAGAGCAGGTGCACAGATACCACTTCTGACACCAAAATTATGTTATGTCCTGGTCAGGTTGCAAATCAAACAATCGATGAAATAATATAACTTTATTTCTGTGCTAATCTAGCTTACGATTATTTTGTTTACAATGAGCAAAGTATTCGGAGAAGGCGTGATACACCAAGTGGTTGGATAGGAGGTCGGTTAGGAGGAGTTCTCGTGAGGTCGAGAGTCGATGAAGAAATGAATGAATGTTCCTGGATGTTCGGATATTTATACAGATAAGTAAACAACTTTTGGGGACGCGGAGCGACTCAAGTGTTCTACGAAAATGGATGGGAAAAATATCAAAGGGTACAGTTGAGGATTGATAATGTATACATTATGAGACATCTGCGTCGTCTTGATAAGCAGATGTTGATATGAATGATAAACAAGTGCCGACTAATGAAAGATTTGGGTTTGTGATGGTCGGCAACTTCCAATAAGTATTTCGTGGGAGTTTACTTAAAGAATCATAAGTATGTCAACGCAGTGCAACTTATGATAAAGGGAATCAGTTAAAAGGTCTCGAGAGTTTCAAGTGAAATGGTTTCTAAGTAAGTTAATACATTAGGGCAAAGCAATAAATGTGAAGTGGAAGTACATTAGGGTGTGGGAATAGTTACGTGGGAATAGGAGTAATGGTTAGGGTACATAACAGTACTTAGAACATTGATTGAACTTATTGTTTGTATTGAACTTGTGTATAATTAAAGTAAATGGAAGGATACCGCACTACCACACAGGGAGACCCATTATGTTATATTGTAATCGAAGATACTCATAGCTGTAGCTGTGTAGTGTCGGCTTAGAATAGCACTACCCCATTTTTTCCGGTGGGTGTACGTAAGAGGCGACTTAGGGTATTGGGGCTTTTTCATGGATGTTTGGGCAATGCGGTTGGAGGGCCATCACCAACTACCTTTATTTTACCATCTTTTCCCCTCTAAACTTCCAAAAGTGGCAGAGGAATTTCTAATTCCTTAGCTCTTGCTACCCTTTCTAGGATACAAAGCCGTGAGTACATGAATGTAAGACACTCACACAACATAATACATACCACTGAAACTCCATAGCGCATACAGGAAGTCCGGTGCCAAACATGTCAACCACTTTCATGGGCAGATCCAATCCAGATGAGCTAGTATGAAGGCAGACCCCCAAATCAGCGCTGCCAACCATAAGTGGGTAATCAGCCGCCTCTAACCAGGGGGTCACCACTTTCACATGTCTCCAGTTCCGAGACTTTACCACTGTTAAGTAGTGGTCCTTCATTGGCCCCTTGCCAGTGATTACACAGATAAGCTTCGGTAGTTTGGCTTTCTCGTAAGCTTTTTCATATTCTGTAAACGAATTATGTTTTGATAAAACATTTAGATGAAGAATAATGAAATATTTTTATATTACCAATGGCTATTCGCAAAACTTAATTAATATACATACATACATACATATACTCACGGCTATAAATCCCTAGAAGGGGTAGCCAGAGCTAAGAAATCAGAAATTCCTCAGCCACTTTTGGAAGTTGTGTGGGGAAAAGATGGTGAAATAAAGGTTGTTGATGATGGGTCTCCAACCGCATCGCCCAAAAATCCCTCAAAAGCCCCAAAACCGTTTGTCGCCTCTTACGTACACCCACCGGAAGAAATGGGGTAGTGCTATTCTAAGCCGACACTACCCAGCAAATATATAAATTAATATATTAGAAAAAATATATAAATATATACGGACACAGATCTACTTAGCCCCCAGAAAACTAAAAACTTAATAAGACATTAAGGGATAAAAAAATACGAACTCAACAACTAATAATGTACCCTACTCATATTAATGACATCTAAGAGTATAATATACACCTACATTTCATTATAGAAGCTGTGTATGCTGTGTAGTGTCGGCTTAGAATAGCACTACCCCATTTCTTCCGGTGGGTGTACGTAAGAGGCGACTAACGGTATTGGGGCTTTAAAGGGTTTTTTTGGCGATGCGGTTGGAGACCCATCACCAACAACCTATATTTTTACCATCTTTTCCCCACTATCATTTACAAAAGTGGCTCAGCCATTTCTAATTCCTTAGCTCTGGCTACCCCTTCTAGGGATTTACAGCCGTGAGTATATGTATATGTTCATTATAGAAAAGACTGCCCTCTGCGGGGATCGAACCCGCGACGACGGATCTACTAACGAGTCATAGCGTAGCACTATTCCATCTATATTTGTGTGTTCTGTATGAGGTGATTTGTTTTGTGATTGTTGCGGGATGCAGTTGGACAGTCAAATTTACAAATTCTTTATCTGACTATAATTTTTCTATCTGGATGGTATTATTACCATCTTATCCCAAATAAACTTCCAAAAGTGGCTGAGGAATTTCTCATTCCAAAGCTCTGGCTACCCCGTTAAGGGATTTATAGCCGTGAGCATATGTATGTATGTTCTTTTACTAAAGTAAAGATTTATTTTAATTGTATTGTGAACAGGTATGTTTTCCGCAAGTCGACGTCTGCTAAGCGCATATTTTGCGTGACTTATTTTAGATTTATTTTCATTAAATGGATGTCAGTGAATACGACACGGTACCAGTAGATGTGCCGAAACGTGGGGCAAACATATCACCCAAGATATTTAAAATATTTGTTGGTAAATTATTATTACAAAAAGTAAAAAAAAGTCAAAAAGTTGATAAGATGTATAGCTTTACGGACACGGTCACGTGCGCGTTGGGTCCTTGTCGTTTAAAAAATCTTGAACACTGTAGTAAGATTTCTTTAAAAGCATGGCTTTAATTGCCTTTTTAAAGGATGCCACAGGCAATTCCAATATGTCAGAAGGAAGTTTGTTGAACATTTTGGGGGATAGTCCCATAAAGGAGTTACTTACTTTATTAAGTCTCCACTTCGGTACGTTAAGTTTCTCCTTATTGCGAGTGTTAACAGTATGCCTATCACTAACTTTACTAAATTGGCCTATATTCTTTTTGGCATACAATTAATTCTCAAATATGTATTGGCAAGGGACAGTTAAAATGCCAATATCTTTAAATTTTTCGCGCAACGAATACCTCGACCTTAACATGTAAATAGATCGGATAGCTCGCTTTTGTAAGACAAAAACTTTATGAACATCAGCCGCTTTACCCCATAATAAATACCGTACGACAGAATACTATGAAAATAACTGAAATAAACAATGCGAGCTGTTTCTATGTCTGCTATTTCTCTAATATTACGCACGGCATACGCTGCTGAGCTCAGCCTTTTAGAAAGTGTTAGTATATGGGGTCCCCATTGCAACTTAGAATCGATTATTATCCCTAGGAATTTTGTCTCTTTCACTAATTCTACTTTTTCACTGTCAATAACAATATTGGCATCAACTTGCCTAACATTCGGTAAAGTAAATTTATTATAAAATATTACATATGATATCAATGAAGCTAGGAAGGTTTGCCAGGATCATACAAAGTGGCGATCAACAGTCTCCACCTACCTCAATGGGTAATAATGTTGTAAGTATATGATGAAAAAGGAAAGTTGTATGTATGCTAAATGCAGACGTACAATTTTAACTTATTATAAAATTAATTACTTAATTTCTTAAGCTTATTTTAATACCTTGCAGAGCCTCCATTAAAATACCAAAATCTTCATCAGCTGTCCAACTAGTGCTGCTAAATAAAATGCCAGGTCTATCTTCTCTCTGTTCTACTTTGTCTCCCGACTTCTGAGTAAAGGCTGTTCTTTGCAACTCAGTTGGCAGATTGAGCTGTTCGCGGCCAGAACAACTAAATTCTGGATATTGTTGACCGATTTTAACAAACCAATCATGTTTCTCTGATAAGCTCAATGGTCGGAAAATCTTGGGTGGTCTATCATACAATACAGTTGAGCTGTAACAGATAATATAAATTGTACTATTAAAGAACACATATTTATCAACTAAAAAAAAAAAACATTTATTATTACCATCTTTTTCCCACTCAACTTCCAAAAGTGGCTGAGGAATTTCTCATTCCAAAGTTCTGGTTACCCCGTTCAGGGATTTATAGCCATGAGTAAATGTATGTATGTATGTAAAAAAAGAAAAAAATATATATCTTATGTATGCAAGCTTTCTGTCCACAACTATATCCCTAGAAGGGGTAGTCAGAGATCCAGAATAAGAAATTCTTTAGCCACTTTTGAAAGTTGAGTGGCGAAAAGATTGTAAAATAAAAGTTGTTTCCCGCAACAACCACATTGGCAAAATAAAAGCCCCAATACCCCAAGTTGCGTTATCTAAATATCCATGGGAGTAAATGGGAAAGTGCTATTTTAACCTCCTAGGTCCCAGCGTGCTAATATGAGTACAAAATATTTTGTCGCTTCAGACCGGAGCATAGTTACGTATAGCAAGAGTAGAAACCTAACGGGCTATTTTTATTACAAAATATTTCTACCCTAAGTTTGGATATTTCTTAGACCTAACGTCCTAAAAAAAGAACCAATATTTTCATCTTTTTTTAACGAAATAATATTTAGGATTTACCAAACATATGTAATAAAATCAATCCCACTTACTAATTAATGGAAAACAAACAAAATATTTATTTTTCAATTCAGGTCTGAAGCGCAACTCTCATTTTGTATTATAATTAGTACATTAGGTTTGGATGATTACATAATAAAAAAATATCTGGGACTCAGGAGGATAAGCAAACAAAACACAGCTAACACTGAATTAGATTTTTTTTTATCCTTTATATCCATTTTAATTAAAAGCATTAAAAATTAAACACAAGCGAATAGTCTGAGGACATCTTTTTACCAAAAACTGAAATATATGATAAATGTAGTCATTTAAATTGTTCTAGATGTTAATCTGGTATATGAACTACCCATATGCCAGAATAGATTAAGGTCTGCCCAGTATTTTTGCATAATGCATGGACATACAGACAGATAGTCATCTGAATCAAAAATATTACAAACATAATATTCAACGTACATCTTTGACCTCTGTACAGTTTAATAAAGTATACATAGACAGAGAAGATTAAATAAAATAAATAAAAATATTTAGAATTACTTAACTACTTACAAAAACATGATTATACATACCCTTTCAACAATTTGTAATTCAATTAAATGGAAATATTAATATATTGGAAGTGGTAGAACTAGCATCTTAGCTAAAATTTTGCAATAGATTACACACTATTTTTTAATAAGTGAATAATTTAATTTGATTGTTTCTAAAGACATACTCTTAATAACCAAAAGATACATACATACATACACTCACGGCTATGAATCCCGAGAAGGGGTAGCCAGAGCTAAAGAATTAGAAATTCCTCAGCCACTTTTGGAAAGTTGAGTGGGGAAAAGATGGTAAAGTAAAGGTTGTTGGTGATGGGTCTCCAACCGCATCGCCCAAAAATCCCTTAAAAGCCCCAATACCGTTAGTCGCCTTTTACGTACACCCACCGGAAGAAATGGGGTAGTGCTATTCTAAGCCGACAGTACACAGCAAAAGATACTTACGTTATATCCCAGTTTTTGAATAGGTCCAGCTTCATGGCACTTGTCACAACAAAATTACAATTTGAGGACTGTCCAAAGTACTTCTCAATCATTCTAGATGTTTTCAGCAAAATATGATTGCTTGATAGTGACAATGCCATTATTGAGTAGGCATAGTTATGCCAGTCTATTATAAACTTTGTTCTTGTAAATAAACAGTAAATTTTGCACACAGGTAAAGTGGGTATCGCTGGTGGATTTTGGCATAACAAATAGTCACTTTTTCCAGTAATGCAAAGGGTCAGTAACAAACTTATAGCTTGCCAGAATGCCTTTAAAAAATATTGGATTAGTCTCGGTCCTCTGTTGAAGATCAGCGGTACTAGTTTGGTTATCTCAATGTTTTCATGTTCCAAAACTTCAATAAGAGGCTTTGAATCGGTATAACCTATTAAGTTCACCTTCAGCCCATTATCAGCGAGAGATAGAGCATGATATTGCATCCGTGGACTTCTGCCGATGTCTCCTAAAACCACTACTTTAACAGATTTTTGTTGATTATTATTCATTATGTTAATATCACAGTTAACTTCTAAGGTAATATTTCTGGTTCACAACTTTTACTTAATCAAATTACATGACCATATTATAATTTTTTTACACATTACGTTGCTTATTAGTAGATAAACTTGTATTACGATATCTCTGTCCGTATAATACTAAACTAGACCGATAGGTAAATGTAAATGGTAATTTGTTCTTGTCCTCTTTTTTTTCAGGAGTTATCTGATTTTATGATTATACTTTCAGTAATTTGTATTAAATTGAAATATTGTTTTGTTATGGTTCGTTTCATAGAGTAAAGTAAAGTTAAAGTAATACATACACGGGTTCGTTTCGTATTCGTGTTATGTTACTAGGGATGTGGACACCATACGATCCGGCAATTTTTGGATCAGATTAGAGATGGGCAGATAGAAGGCATACGATTTATATCTGATCGATATAAAATATATAATCAAACGAACTTGAAAAGTGAAGTTCGATTGATATTATATGAATGGTTTCATTTGAAGATATAAATAACAACGTAGTCCTTTGACCTACTGGCAACATTCGCACGTCTATTTTTTTTATTTTTTTTTGCTTGTGTAACTGTCACTGTCAGCTCCATTTCAGTCCTCTTGTCGACTAGCTGCCTCATTCTTTAGAGATGGGTGCTAAACCCTATGTTCAATGGCTGGTACAAAAAGGGCTTGGGTGGGGTTGGGTCTTTATATCTTCAAATGAAACCATTCATATAATATCAATCGAACTTCACTTTTCAAGTTCGTTTGATTATATATTACATTTCATGGTTTCATTTTCGATATAAATAACAACGTAGAGTTTTAGAGATATTTTTGTACCAGTAGCTGCTTCTTTATTACTCATATTCGACAGGTAATTGAATGTGTAAATAAAACACGAACCTGATTGAATTATTTTCATTTTAAACTAACATCTTAAATACAGTCAAAAGTATATTGTTTTGAGATCAACACATATTTGCTCACATTATGCAATCATAATACATTAATTAAAAAATGATTGTTTTTACTAACTTATGTAATGAATGACATAGTAATTTCTTTATTATACTATATTTATACAAAAAATATGATTAAAGTCTATGATCTGGCAAACACACAATTGTAGCGAAATTAGAACAATCAACTATTGGTCTATTATAATAATAATAATATATATTATATTATATATATAATATATATATAATATATAATATATATTATATATATATATATATTTTTAGAGAGCAGCATGGACCTTTGGGATACGGATTCAATTCTCTTTGGCGCCGCAATGACAGTTTGTCAATTTGTCGGCGTCAGGATGCCGCCAACAAGAGCTGGTGGCTCCCACCAGGCTGGCAGTACTAGTCCCAGGACTAGAACTAGACCAGCCTGGATGAGGCGGATTGAAAGCCGTATCACAAGGGCCAGGGTCCTCATCGGCAAACTGACCAGCTTCAGATCAGGCAACAATAGGCCGAGGGTGGTGCGCTTCGTCAGGGAGGCATTCCCTGGTGAGAATGTCTTTGACAACTCACCGGAGTTTGCCTGTAGACTGGTGGAGCGCATCGATGATCTGAAGCAGAAGATCGCTGCTTGGGGTAAGCGAATTAGGCGATATTCTGAAAGGGTAAAGAGGTACCAACAGAATCGTCTCTTCATGAGTGACCAGAAGAAGTTCTACAGAACTTTGGAGCGTCCCGATGTGGTTTCGACGGGTCAGCGACCGGAAAAAGCCGACGTAGTTGCCTTTTGGCGTGGGCTTTGGTCGCTGCCTGTTGATCACGAAGAGGGCCGATGGTTCGAGGTGGTCGAGGGAGCGTGCGAGCCCATAGCGCCCATGAACCCCGTCAACATATCCGAGGAGGATGTGGTGGCTGCGATCCGTAAGGCTCCGAACTGGAAAAGTCCGGGGCCGGACGGATTGCACCATTACTGGTTGAAGGGGTTCACGCGCTGTCACGCTACTCTCGCCCGTGAGTTCCAAAGCGCCCTCGAGAGTGGGACGCTCCCGAACTTCTTAACTACTGGGGTCACTCATTTAGCTCCAAAGAGCGATGCTACCGCGGATCCATCACAATACCGCCCCATTTCTTGTCTTTGTACAATTTACAAGACCTTGACATCCGTTCTGAGCTCCAAGATTACTCAACACATTGTTGATAACAATGTGATATCTGGAGCTCAGAACGGATGTAGGGGCGGTAGTCGCGGTAGCAAGGAGCTGCTCCTCATCGACGCGGTCGTAGGCCAACTGGTCAAACGCAACCGTCGGAACTTCTCCGCTGGCTGGATGGACTACAGGAAGGCGTTCGATTCGGTACCTCATACATGGCTCATGAGGGTCCTCGAGCTGTACAAAATTGATAGTACAGTTCGACACTTCCTCGGGCAGTGTATGGGGTGCTGGAGAACGATCCTGAGTTTAGACGGTCAGCGGATGACGGACGCGGATGACCAAATTGATATAAGGCGAGGGATTTTCCAGGGCGATTGCCTGAGTCCAGTTTGGTTTTGCTTGGCCCTGAATCCTCTAAGCACACTCTTGGAGAATTCGGGGACAGGCTTTCAGTTTCGGAGAGGCGGACCACGCTTGCCTCATCTCCTTTACATGGATGACCTGAAGCTTTACGCCCCCACGGCTGACAGATTGGTGGAGCTACTGACGATCACTAACGATTTCAGTGGTTCCGTCAAGATGGAGCTCGGGGTCGATAAGTGTGCGGTCATCCATGTTGAGAAGGGGCATGTCATGCACTCTGATGGTGTCGATGTCGGCTCCAATCATTTGAGGGCACTCTCCGAGGCTGAAACATACCGGTATCTGGGCATGTCACAAACCATCGGTGTGAAGGTGGCAGACGTGAAGCAGGGTGTTTGCGAGGAGTTTTATGAACGCCTGAAAAGTGTGCTTAATAGCTACTTGTCAGGCGTTAATAAGATCCGAGCCATTAACTCCTGGGTCATGCCTGTACTGATGTACACATTTGGCGTGCTCAGATGGACTCAGACCGAACTCGACGCTCTGGACAGACGAGTCCGCACGATGATGACCTCTCATCGAATGCATCATCCGAGGTCGTCGGTTATGAGATTGTATATCCCGCGGAAGTGTGGTGGTCGAGGCCTCTTGAGTGCCAAAACCATGCACAACCGCGAGGTATGCAACCTCAGAAACTATTTTTTGACGATGACGGATGATAGTATTCGGGGAGAGGTGGTCGCTAGTGATAAAGGACTGACTCCCTTATCGTTGGCCTCACAGGATTGGCGAACCCCGGAGGTACTTAGCACCTCTGATCGGGAGTCCGTATGGAAAGAGAAGGAGCTGCACGGGAGGTTTTACAAGGTACTTCACGAACCTTTCGTGGACCGTAAAGCCTCCCTGCATTGGCTGCGTTTCGGGGACCTCTTTGGGGAAACCGAAGGTTTTGTCTGTGCAATACAAGACCAGGTTATCAAGACGTGGAACTATCGGAGATACATCCTAAAGGACGGTACCACAGACGTTTGTCGAGCATGTAGAGTCACTTAGGCATGTTATTTCCGGTTGTTCGGCTCTTGCTAACACTGAGTACTTGCACAGACACAACCAAGCAGCCAAAATCCTGCATCAGGAGCTCGCTCTGAAATACGGACTCTTGCAACAGAGGCTGCCGTATTACAAGTATCTGCCGGAGCCAATCCTAGAAAATGACCGTGCCAAAATCTATTGGGACCGATCCGTTATCACGGACAGGACTATTCTAGCGAATAAGCCTGATATCGTGGTATGGGATCGGCCGCAGTCGAGGGTATTTCTAGTGGATGTCACTATCCCGCATGACGAGGGTCTCGTGAAAGCCGAAACCGAGAAGCGTCGGAAGTATCTCGATCTGGCTCACGAGATCACCGACATGTGGGGTGTGACCTCGACTGAAATTATCCCAATTGTTTTGTCTGCGAACGGGCTAATTCCAACCAGCCTCGCGACCAACTTGAGGCGGTTGGATTTCTGTGGCGTGTCGGTTCCAGCACAAATGCAGAAAGCGGTGCTGCTCGATACGGCTCGGATCGTCCGTCGGTTCTTGAGCCTGACTCCCTGACCCCGACCGACTGTGCTTTTGTCGGGGAGCACCGCCTCTCCCATTTAAAATTTATATTTTCATTTTCGGCCATGGGAGAGGCGAGAAACAAAAATGTCTTTCGAAATAATAATAAAGAAATCTGACTCCCTGACCCCGACCGACTGTGCTTTTGTCGGGGAGTACCGCCTCTCCCATTTAAAATTTATATTTTCATTTTCGGCCATGGGAGAGGCGAGAAACAAAAATGACTTTCGAAATAATAATAAAAGGCGTAGGGATGTGACGACCCCACCGCCCATTGTTGGAATGGCAGGATGATATGTTTGCCATTCCGGCTTTGCAAATAGTCTGCGCTTGAGTTTGTAGGTGTTGACCGTGTCTACAAACTGGTCCCAGCGCCGAATAGGGTGACAACGGTCTCCCCGGGGCAAGTGAGTGAAACCCCGGGTCTTCGCTCATCATAATGGCAGACTGTAATAATGATGGGCGTATAGGGCCGCTTCCCTTGGGTGATCGAAGGGGCACGTCTGGAGCTGGGGCTGGACGTGGCAGCATGCGGTCCCCCAGCCGCCGCAGACCGGCCCGACCACCTGGCTGGTCTGCGCGACCACCTCAGCCACCAGATGGCTTGGCATCGGTTGGAACTGGGGCAACTCAGTCCCAGCAGTCGGTGCCCGCCGCTGGTGGAACAAGGCGCCGCATGGCATGGACGGTCGAAATGAATAGAAATGCCATGCGGGCCTATATTAGGGCCTCGGGTTCAAGAACTGGACGGACGGGTTATCGGGCAGCAATGTACCGCGAATTTCTGCGGCTGGAGCCCAATTTGACCGTCACAGAACAAAACCTGGCGGATCGAGTTCGGTACATACAGCGCTCAGAACTTTTTAGCACTACCGAACTCGAACAATTGCGACGCGAGGCTGTTCCCCCGCTAGACGAAGAGCCACCTTTGCAGGTTCTCCCTCCAGTCCCTGAACGGGAAGTACGGAGGGAGCCAATTGCTAACCTGCCGGATGTGGGTGGTGCGGAAAGCGATTGGGGAACAGTCTCCCTGGATTTGGATTTGGTGAGGAGCGCACTCGAAGAGACGATCCTGGAATATCGCCAAGTGCCTCTGGAAAGGAGGCCAAGGCTGCCCCGAGTTCCTCTCAGCATCAAGGTTCGGGATGTCGTTGAGGCCGTCAATAACATGCTGCCCTCATTTTTAGAGAGCAGCATGGACCTTTGGGATACGGATTCAATTCTCTTTGGCGCCGCAATGACAGTTTGTCAATTTGTCGGCGTCAGGATGCCGCCAACAAGAGCTGGTGGCTCCCGCCAGGCTGGCAGTACTAGTCCCAGGACTAGAACTAGACCAGCCTGGATGAGGCGGATTGAAAGCCGTATCACAAGGGCCAGGGTCCTCATCGGCAAACTGACCAGCTTCAGATCAGGCAACAATAGGCCGAGGGTGGTGCGCTTCGTCAGGGAGGCGTTCCCTGGTGAGAATGTCTTTGACAACTCACCGGAGTTTGCCTGTAGACTGGTGGAGCGCATCGATGATCTGAAGCAGAAGATCGCTGCTTGGGGTAAGCGAATTAGGCGATATTCTGAAAGGGTAAAGAGGTACCAACAGAATCGTCTCTTCATGAGTGACCAGAAGAAGTTCTACAGAACTTTGGAGCGTCCCGATGTGGTTTCGACGGGTCAGCGACCGGAAAAAGCCGACGTAGTTGCCTTTTGGCGTGGGCTTTGGTCGCTGCCTGTTGATCACGAAGAGGGCCGATGGTTCGAGGTGGTCGAGGGAGCGTGCGAGCCCATAGCGCCCATGAACCCCGTCAACATATCCGAGGAGGATGTGGTGGCTGCGATCCGTAAGGCTCCGAACTGGAAAAGTCCGGGGCCGGACGGATTGCACCATTACTGGTTGAAGGGGTTCACGCGCTGTCACGCTACTCTCGCCCGTCAGTTCCAAAGCGCCCTCGAGAGTGGGACGCTCCCGAACTTCTTAACTACTGGGGTCACTCATTTAGCTCCAAAGAGCGATGCTACCGCGGATCCATCACAATACCGCCCCATTTCTTGTCTTTGTACAATTTACAAGACCTTGACATCCGTTCTGAGCTCCAAGATTACTCAACACATTGTTGATAACAATGTGATATCTGGAGCTCAGAACGGATGTAGGGGCGGTAGTCGCGGTAGCAAGGAGCTGCTCCTCATCGACGCGGTCGTAGGCCAACTGGTCAAACGCAACCGTCGGAACTTCTCCGCTGGCTGGATAGACTACAGGAAGGCGTTCGATTCGGTACCTCATACATGGCTCATGAGGGTCCTCGAGCTGTACAAAATTGATAGTGCAGTTCGACACTTCCTCGGGCAATGTATGGGGTGCTGGAGAACGATCCTGAGTTTAGACGGTCAGCGGATGACGGATGCGGATGACCAAATTGATATAAGGCGAGGGATTTTCCAGGGCGATTGCCTGAGTCCAGTTTGGTTTTGCTTGGCCCTGAATCCTCTAAGTACACTCTTGGAGAATTCGGGGACAGGCTTTCAGTTTCGGAGAGGCGGACCACGCTTGCCTCATCTCCTTTACATGGATGACCTGAAGCTTTACGCCCCCACGGCTGACAGATTGGCGGAGCTACTGACGATCACTAACGATTTCAGTGGTTCCGTCAAGATGGAGCTCGGGGTCGATAAGTGTGCGGTCATCCATGTTGAGAAGGGGCATGTCGTGCACTCTGATGGTGTCGATGGTACTTCACGAACCTTTCGTGGACCGTAAAGCCTCCCTGCATTGGCTGCGTTTCGGGGACCTCTTTGGGGAAACCGAAGGTTTTGTCTGTGCAATACAGGACCAGGTTATCAAGACGCGGAACTATCGGAGATACATCCTAAAGGACGGTACCACAGACATCTGTCGAGCATGTGGCCGTCCCGGAGAGTCACTTAGGCATGTTATTTCCGGTTGTTCGGCTCTTGCTAACACTGAGTACTTGCACAGACACAACCAAGCAGCCAAAATCCTGCATCAGGAGCTCGCTCTGAAATACGGACTCTTGCAACAGAGGCTGCCGTATTACAAGTATCTGCCGGAGCCAATCCTAGAAAACGACCGTGCCAAAATCTATTGGGACCGATCCGTTATCACGGACAGGACTATTCTAGCGAATAAGCCTGATATCGTGGTATGGGATCGGTCGCAGTCGAGGGTATTTCTAGTGGATGTCACTATCCCTCATGACGAGGGTCTCGTGAAAGCCGACACCGAGAAGCGTCGGAAATATCTCGATCTGGCTCACGAGATCACCGACATGTGGGGTGTGACTTCGACAGAAATAATCCCAATTGTTTTGTCCGCGAACGGGTTAATTCCAACCAGCCTCGCGACCAACTTGAGGCGGTTGGATTTCTGTGGCGTGTCGGTTCCAGCACAGATGCAGAAAGCGGTGCTGCTCGATACGGCTCGGATCGTCCGTCGGTTCTTGAACCTGACTCCCTGACCCCGACCGACTGTGCTCTTGTCGGGGAGTACCGCCTCTCCCATTTAAAATTCTAATATTCTGTTTCGGCCATGGGAGAGGCGAGAAACAAAAATGTTTTCCGAATAATAATAGTTCGACACTTCCTCGGGCAATGTATGGGGTGCTGGAGAACGATCCTGAGTTTAGACGGTCAGCGGATGACGGATGCGGATGACCAAATTGATATAAGGCGAGGGATTTTCCAGGGCGATTGCCTGAGTCCAGTTTGGTTTTGCTTGGCCCTGAATCCTCTAAGTACACTCTTGGAGAATTCGGGGACGGGCTTTCAGTTTCGGAGAGGCGGACCACGCTTGCCTCATCTCCTTTACATGGATGACCTGAAGCTTTACGCCCCCACGGCTGACAGATTGGCGGAGCTACTGACGATCACTAACGATTTCAGTGGTTCCGTCAAGATGGAGCTCGGGGTCGATAAGTGTGCGGTCATCCATGTTGAGAAGGGGCATGTCGTGCACTCTGATGGTGTCGATGTCGGCACCAATCATTTGAGGGCACTCTCCGAGGCTGAAACATACCGGTATCTGGGCATGTCACAAACCATCGGTGTGAAGGTGGCAGACGTGAAACAGGGTGTTTGCGAGGAGTTTTATGAACGCCTGAAACGTGTGCTTAATAGCTACTTGTCAGGCGTTAATAAGATCCGAGCCATTAACTCCTGGGTCATGCCTGTACTGATGTACACATTTGGCGTGCTCAGATGGACTCAGACCGAACTCGACGCTCTGGACAGACGAGTCCGCACGATGATGACCTCTCATCGAATGCATCATCCGAGGTCGTCGGTTATGAGATTGTATATCCCGCGGAAGTGTGGTGGTCGAGGCCTCTTGAGTGCCAAAACCATGCACAACCGTGAGGTATGCAACCTCAGAAACTATTTTTTGACGATGACGGATGATAGTATTCGGGGAGAGGTGGTCGCTAGTGATAAAGGACTGACTCCCTTATCGTTGGCCTCACAGGATTGGCGAACCCCGGAGGTACTTAGAACCTCTGATCGGGAGTCCGTATGGAAAGAGAAGGAGCTGCACGGGAGGTTTTATAAGGTACTTCACGAACCTTTCGTGGACCGTAAAGCCTCCCTGCATTGGCTGCGTTTCGGGGACCTCTTTGGGGAAACCGAAGGTTTTGTCTGTGCAATACAAGACCAGGTTATCAAGACGCGGAACTATCGGAAATACATCCTAAAGGACGGTACCACAGACATCTGTCGAGCATGTGGCCGTCCCGCCCCCTGATTATGTATCTTTTGCGAGTGACGATTGTGTCGCAAGTTGCACGATTGTCGTTGTCAATGTCATAAATTTGTATGCGATCTGACACTTTTGACAGCGACAATATTGCAACTTGCGACACAATCGCGGTCGCTAAAGATACATAATCAGCCCACCGGAGAGTCACTTAGGCATGTTATTTCCGGTTGTTCGGCTCTTGCTAACACTGAGTACTTGCACAGACACAACCAAGCAGCCAAAATCCTGCATCAGGAGCTCGCTCTGAAATACGGACTCCTGCAACAGAGGCTGCCGTTTTACAAGTATCTGCCGGAGCCAATCCTAGAAAACGACCGTGCCAAAATCTATTGGGACCGATCCGTTATCACGGACAGGACTATTCTAGCGAATAAGCCTGATATCGTGGTATGGGATCGGTCGCAGTCGAGGGTATTTCTAGTGGATGTCACTATCCCTCATGACGAGGGTCTCGTGAAAGCCGACACCGAGAAGCGTCGGAAATATCTCGATCTGGCTCACGAGATCACCGACATGTGGGGTGTGACTTCGACAGAAATAATCCCAATTGTTTTGTCCGCGAACGGGTTAATTCCAACCAGCCTCGCGACCAACTTGAGGCGGTTGGATTTCTGTGGCGTGTCGGTTCCAGCACAGATGCAGAAAGCGGTGCTGCTCGATACGGCTCGGATCGTCCGTCGGTTCTTGAACTTGACTCCCTGACCCCGACCGACTGTGCTCTTGTCGGGGAGTACCGCCTCTCCCATTTAAAATTCTAATTTTCTGTTTCGGCCATGGGAGAGGCGAGAAACTAAAGAATGTTCCCAAAATAATAATAATAATAATAAAAGATTTTATTTGTCTTTAACACATACAACATTATAATGCCTTGCAAAGATATTAGAAGATGGCGTCCAGCCAGCCGCCTTTCTGATCTGGTCTAGCGACATGCCAGCAGCGCGCGCCGCAGATGTGGCGGCATGCCGCGTGCTGTGCGCGCCATATATCGCCACATCCACGCAACTCGCGGACAGCGCTTGTTTTATCCACCTGCTTATTGACTGTGCTGTCGCGTTCCGGTAAGGACGCTTCACAGTTATTAAGAGATGGTCAGAACTCGAAGGTCTTAAGTCTTTGGTTCTAGAAATGTAATCGACAAGGGCAGTCGCTGGGCATATCGAGACATTTTCGGTGAAATATGGCAGCACGAGCTCTGGTTGTGACCGGCCAATTCCAGATGTTTTAACTAAGTCTGTTATTTTAATAAAAACTCCACTGGTATTAATCACTACGTTACTTAATTTTATTAAAGAGAACGTTTGTACTCTGTGAGCGGTGCATAAAGCCAAAAGCATTACAACTTTTTTAGTCAGAAAATCTAATGTTATACTAGAGTTTGGGACCCATTTGCTTAAGTGATTCAATACTAACTGTGGATCCCAGGTACTAGAATACTTCGGTAAAGATGGCCTAGATCTAAATACACCTTTCATAAATCTTTTTATTGACTGATCATTAGTAATAGTATGCCCTATTAACAACGAAAGTGCAGACCGATGACTGTTAATGGTTCCATATTTTGCACCTTTGTTAAAACATAACATAAACATAAACGTTCACGCCGAATATCCCCGAAGGGGTTGGCAGAGGTACTAATACTTCTGAACATCACGTGACTGTCACCTGGTGTTCAGAGTACCCACGTTTTGCATGGACAGTGTACTCACGTGATACGGGGCAGGCCTATCGCCGTAAACTTTGTTAAACTGCTCGGTAAGAAAAGACATTATTTTTGGAACTGAGCAGTCAAATGGATCGAGACAATGTTGGCGGCAAAAGTGCCACCACAATTTATAACACACACTGTACTGATTTAGCGTCCGATCCGATATAGAAGCCAACATTATGTCGAGCGAGTCATCCGGCCAGCCACGACGCGTGAAGGCGACCCGCAGAGCACTGCGGCCCCCAAAGTAAGGGTCTGGTGCAGTGGGTGACGATCGCTGAAACGAGACGTCACTAACTTTTCATGAGGCTTTAAGATTAATATTTCAGTGATTAAGATATCCTTCATCAAGGGGTACCAAGGTTGGGTAAACCACAACGGAAATATAAGTATGCCAGTTGCTTCATCTTGTATTATCTTTTGAATCGTGTTAAGTAACAAGCAGAATGGGGGAAAGGCATAGAAAAATATGGATTTCCATGATATTGTAAACGCATCAACATTGGTCGCGTCTGGGTCAGGTTTCCATGAAACATAAACAGGACATTTGGTATTAATGCGAGATGCGAACAGGTCTATGTCAGGACTGCCAAACTTTTGCACTATTAGAGCAAAAGTTTCACTTGATAGCATCCATTCACAATCTAAGTTTACTTTCCGGGATTCTTCGTCAGCAATGTTATCGCGTGTATTAATGTATGAAGCTTCTAACCGAATATTTCGGATCTCACACCATCTCCAAATGTTGCGGGAAAGAGAATTCAAATGGGGAAACTGTATACCTCCCATTCGATTTATATAGCTTAATGCTGTTGTATTATCAACACGAAGCAATATAGAGCAACCCTTTTTGTCTTTAGCAAAAGATCTAAGAGCCAAGAAAACAGATAGGTTCCAAGTAATTAATATGAAAACCAGTTTCCTCAGTTTTCCAACCACCGTTAACCCGCATTCCCTCACAACAAGCACCCCAGCCAGTACGTGACGCGTCCGTATATATTTCTAAGTCATAACTCGCCTTTTTGACAAGATTAAAAGAGCTGTATATGTTTTTGTCCCACCAATTTAAATCATCCAAGATATTTTCAG
Source organism: Bedellia somnulentella (assembly GCA_963576735.1). NCBI lineage: Eukaryota > Metazoa > Arthropoda > Insecta > Lepidoptera > Bedelliidae > Bedellia > Bedellia somnulentella. The sequence continues at coordinate 16,283,284 of OY755183.1, forward strand.
TTAATTGCACTTTAACATCATAAGATGCATAGCTTTGCAAATATAAATACTTTTGTCGCTCTAAAATTTTTGTGTACACCCAACCGTAGCGAACGGCTGGACATGCAGAGACAAGTACACCAATTAGTTGAGAGAATTCACGAATTGTATTGTAACCCTGGGTAACTTAAGAATTTTTTGATTAAAACAGAAATTTTCCGTTTCTTATCCGACGGTAGAACTAAAGTCATGTTCTTAGTGTTGTATAAAAATCCTAAAAATTTACAAACTTGGTTTGGCTGTATACAACTTTTATCTTAGTTTACGACAAACCCTAAAGATTCTAATAAAGATATACTCATTTGAACATTTTGAAGGCATTCATTATAATTTTGCGGTCATCAAGGTAATGGTTATAATTTAAGTCTTTAGTCCGCAGAGCCTTAAACTTAATTGCTTATAATTTAAGTCATCAAGGTAATGGACTGATTTAAAACCCAAAGACCGCAAATACCCGACAACTTCTCTTGTTATTTTAGTAAAACACCGCGGAGCTATAGCGAGGCCATAAGGCATGGCATTGAATTCGTAAGTTAGTTTTTGCGAATCAGAAGGGCAGTATTCAAATCTTAAGTATTTACGGTACTTGTCTCTTATTGGGACTAGAAAGTAAGACTCTTTCATATCAATATTAGCCATGTACCAATTTTCTTGAACCAATTTACAAGCTGTTCTAAAATCCTCCATTTTGAAATGCACGTTAGATATGAATCTATTTAAATTTTTTAAATTAAGAATGAACCTTTTACCACCGTTAGGTTTTGGAGCTAAAAATGTTGTAGAGATAAATTGATCAGAAATTGGTTTAACTTGTGATATAGCACCGAGTTCACAAAGGTTTTTAATAGCAATACTCATTTCCAAACTATCCTCTTTTAAATATGAATTGTTTGGGGCCACTACTTGATATGGCTCAGAATTAAAAGGTATGGGCACGCCAATTTTTACCCAGTCTAATATTGTTGAATTATTAGTAATATATAGCCAACTATGATAAAATAGTGATATTCGTCCAGAATGTACCTGTATTAATGATGTGCTCGCGGTCTCTGCGGTGCCTGCTTCGACATTGGCAACGTCGCATTCTGTGGGCGACGAATCGTTGGAGGGAGTCGGCGAGACCCTCCCCGCCCCCCCCTCGTCGACGAGTGAGGGTAGCGAGGAGGGCCAGCCCAGTTTCCCTGAACACGACCGGGTGTTGGTGCTTGGCTCGGACCGGGTTTCGATTGTGATACCGGCTTTTTTATTTGCATGGCCTGTTTTTCAATTGCTTTAGAGGCTTTTATTTTTTCTGGTAGTGTATTACCAAATAATGTGTCGTCCCTTTCACATTCTTTTATGATGTTTAAAAATGGTCTACTAAGTATACAATATATTCATGTGGTGTAAGTCGCACATGATGCGACAACCATCACTTAAAACTCTGACTGCTTCGATTTTGTTGTTGCTAGTCATCATTATACTGTTAACGCTTTGCTAACGACGCTTATCGCCACACCTTATAGGGAATATTCATGTTTTTCTTTTTTGTCTTAAATTAATAGCTTACTATTTTATAACGTAGAAAAAAATATTACTGGGCTTCAAAATCCTCTAGATATTTTTAAAATTGAAATTAAAAACTTTTAAAAAATTTAAGCAGTTCAAACGCCGCCATTTTACGCGCGCTATTCGTGACGTCACATGACACGTCCAGTGGGTGTTTACCTTAGTGTTTTCGACGCTTTTGAATACATTTTCGTGTCAGATGACGTCACATTTTGTTCAACCGATGGTGGCACGTTTTGGAAGTTTGAATTTCGCTCCCTTATTTTGTACTTTTTGAATATTATTTTAGGGGTTTAAATAATAAGTAAATTAAAAAAAAAACCTTTTTATTGTAATATTGCGATAATAAGTATTCGTGAAAAAAAGTTTTAGGGCATTTAAAATTTTATGCATATTCCCTATTGCTGTTGGGCAGCCTCCACCTTTCTGTCACGACCTCTCACCATCTCATTTGTCGTCGCTGAAATTTCATTATTTAATTTCGGAGCTTGTAACAGCGTGCAATTTCTCGGAATTAAATATTCTTTCATAATTTTATCTTTAGTCTCTTTATTCAAGCCTCTTTTTAAAACAGGCTCCCACAAATTACTTAAATTTGTATGTATTTCATCACCAAAAGTTGGCCCTTGATCAGTTGAATCACCAAGGGCTGATAAAATTTCGGGATCTAAAACAGGAAATAAACCTGGATCTGCCTCAACGACGGCGTTGTTGTTGGTTTCTTGTATTGATTCTGCGTCGATAATTGGTTCAGCGGGAGCTTCAAATACACTTACGTCAGGATCAGGAGTGGATTTTTCGAGAAACTCGGTAATTGGATCAGATATATTTGTCAGAGTAACAGCGTCAAGCGCCACTGATTGCGTGGGCGACTCCGAGTAATATTCAGTGCCATAGAACGACATAATTGGTTCCGAGGGCACAGAATCCTCATACATATCATAATTTTCCGAAAATGTGGTAAGCTCGTTTCCTGAAAAAGGAAATGTTTTATGTATTTCAAATACTTGAATATTCAAAAAAAATACGTTGCTTTCGCTATTAGCGATCTATGGTATTTTATACGAAAGTTTTGTGTGTAAATTAAAACATTAATTTAACTGGGTAGGTAAATAATTTTACCATCGTATGTGAAAATACGGTTTCGAGTTTCCATAGTAGGATTTTATAGCAGTAAATTCCGAATTTGTCGCCGCGTTCCGTACAGGAATCTATGGCGGTGCCAAGCTCCATAAAGGAATCTAAGGCAACATATGTATGGAATAATATGTTATTATTACATATAAACATAAACGTTCACGCCGTTTATCCCCGAAGGGGTTGGCAGAGGTACCAATACTCCTGAACTCACATGGCAAGCGCCATCTAGTTTCCAGAGAAGGTACCCACGTTTTGCTTAGACAGTGTACTCACGTGATAGGGGGCAGGCCTATCGCCGTTTTGTACGAATACACTGTCACATGACTAAGTACAACTCAGCCATGTGGGTTTCCTCACGATGTTTTCCCTCACCGTTAGCAACCATGATAAATTAACCACACATATGACTTTAGAAAAGACAAATTGGTGTAGGCCCGTCCCAGGATTGGAACTCACGCCCTTCTGTTTTTCAGGCGGGTGTTCTACCCACTGGACTATCATGTCGCTTATAATTTACTTACGGTTATAATTTACCGATTGATGAGTTACTTCACTTTTACGTTTATCATGTTTGTCTATTAACTTTTGAATTTTGTTTTGATAATGCAAAATCTTTTCCTCACTGGATCGTTTAGTTTTAGACATTGCGTGTGCGCTCTGTTGCCCGCACGGAAAAAGAATGAGGCAGCTTGTCGACAAGAGGACTGAAATGGAGCTGACAGTGACAGTTACACAAGCAAAAAAAAAAAAATAGACGTGCGAATGTTGCCAGTAGGTCAAAGGACTACGTTGTTATTTATATCGAAAATGAAAGCATGAAATGTAATTTGAAAGTTCGTTTCACTAGGACCGGATCAATTAAAAAGCGGTTGTTTTCATAAAACAGTTTCCACCTAAATCATCATCATCATCAGACAAGTCTAGCAGGTTGAGTTGGTAGATATCAATCACATCAAGTTTATCAAGTGATAGGTACAAATAAAGTAAGACTTTTTTGTCCCCCTTATGTCATAACAAGTTATTACAAAAATATAAAATGATATATACGTATTTAATATTTATTTACGTCACAACAAAAAATGAAATCATTACAGGTTTTACCAAATGAGATTAAATTCCACCAGATTGAGTTATTATAACTTATTATATATTTCTACAACTTATCATAACATAAAAACTTAAGTGCAGCACCAAGCAGATCTGATGTAATATATAATAACGTTATCTTTAGATTGGCATACCTCATATTTGTTTCTATTTTAAGGTATATTTAATATTTTTTAATGTGAGCAGTTGTTTCTCCGTCTCCACTTGTTTCTGGCAAATCACAAATTGTGTTTGCCAACAAATTACAAAAAAAAAACACTATAATTTGCGCCGCGGCTGATTCGACCGAAAAAAATATAAGAATCTTCTTTTGGTGGGAAGATCAGCTGTGAATGTTTAGTTGACGTTTCAGCCAATGTTTGGCTATTGACACCGAAGATTGACGTGGATGGACGGATGGATATGAAATTGATGGATTTTTTATAGTATTTTATTCAGTATTCTCGCTTTTATTTAATTGTCTCCAATGTGGGATAAAATAATGTTATGTTTTGCGAGCTGTTGTAGTTGCGCAAGCAAAAACCGAAAATTACTGGAATACTTTAGCTTCTGTTGCAAAACAAAAAGTGTCAAAAAGAAACCGTTTACTGTACAGTAAAAATTCAATTTAATACTCCTGAACATAAAGCTTCTTAGTTTTGTTCCTAGTTGTGCTTAGTTTAATTTTTTTAGTAAATATTTGAGTCGTTCGAAAGTTAACATAGATTTTCGGTTGGCTCAAAATATCAAGAAACCAGGTCCGTAAACCAATACTTATATCAATATTTCCGCCGCGGCTGATTCGACCGAAAAAAATATAAGAATCTTCTTTTGGTGGGAAGATCAGCTGTGAATGTTTAGTTGACGTTTCCGCCAATGTTTGGCTATTGACACCGAAGATTGACGTGGATGGACGGATGGATATGAAATTGATGGATTTTTTATAGTATTTTATTCAGTATTCTCGCTTTTATTTAATTGTCTCCAATGTGGGATAAAATAATGTTATGTTTTGCGAGCTGTTGTAGTTGCGCAAGCAAAAACTGAAAATTACTGGAATACTTTAGCTTATGTCGCAAAACAAAAAGTGTCAAAAAGAAACCGTTTACTGTACAGTAAAAATTCAATTTAATACTCCTGAACATAAAGCTTCTTAGTTTTGTTCCTAATTGTGCTTAGTTTAATTTTTTTAGTAAATATTTGAGTCGTTCGAAAGTTAATATAGATTTTCGGTTGGCTTAAAAGATCAAGAAACCAGGTCCGTAAACCAATACTTATATCAATATTTCTGTGAAAATAGCCTCGGCCTATAATTTGATTGTTTATGTAATTTATGTTTACACACACTCCACTCTAATTTAATATTATATTTAAAGTTTTGTATGAAAGTTAGATTTGTGCATTGAACCGCTGTACCTATGCTCCTTTATTTATCCCAGTAAGCCAAACCAAAGCACCGAACCCGTCTTAGGTACTTAAATAAATTGCAACAGGTTAAATTTAATCAGTTATATTATATTACAAGTATAACAGTTATTTCAACATCAAAATGTCTAAGGTATTGTTGATAAGACATCTACCTTTAGGTCTGAGTTTTGATGATAAACAGCAGTTGCTGAAACATTTTGGTGCTGAGAAAGTTTGGGAAACGAAAACCAGAAAAAACTATATCTTCGCAGCATTTCCATCTGTGGAACAAGCAAAAACTTCGCTACACAGATTGCATCAATTAGAAATCGCGCAAAGAAGGTTAGTTGTTGAGTTTTCATTCGATAAAGAACCAGTTGAGTGTGAACCAAATGATAGAGAAGAAAGTTCAGCAGCAACAAAACATATCACAGAATTTCTTAGAAGATTGAATGCATGGAATCCTTCAGTAGACTTTTATCAACCTCCACCTAATCATGTTAAGTACACATATCCTAAAATATCAGCTGATATAATTATAAATATAATTTATGCCTTATATACTCATAATGCTCATAAACCATTATATAAACAAACATTACACTTAATGAATAAAATGTCTTTGGAAGCTCCTTTTGGAAATAAAGAAATTGCTATTCAATTTTTCAAGGAAACTTTCAGAGATTATTTCATTGATGAAATTATAATACCACCACCACCTCTGCCACAGAGTGAATCAGAGTCAGAAATGTCCAGTGAAGAAAATATCAAGGAAATAACACCATATAGTAAACCACTAATTAGGAAACACACATTACCAAAAACAAGAAAAAGAGCATCAGCTATACTTTCAACTGCTGCAATAACTAAACCATCAAAAAAATCGAAGACATCCCAAAAAGAAGTGTTTGAAGAAACTCAGATCCAAGAACCAAAGAAAATATCAGTTTTAGTCAACCAAGATGCATTACAGAAACCAGCGGAAGAAGTGGAAGTAGTTGGAGAACTTGGGAAGTTTGAGAAAGAAAAAGCACCAACGCCTGAGGTTCCTGAATTGACGGAAATTGATCTACCAACAATTACTAAGAAGGAGCTACTAAAGAATAGAATATCTTACAGTGATATGAAAATGCTGCCAGTGTTTAAAAACTATCATGCCGGTCAACCATCAATGAGGTTGTATTTGAAGAATCTAGCTAAGAATGTTACAGAGCAGGATGTAAAAAGAATCTATAAGCGTTATGTAGAAAATTTGTCTGAGGAAGAGCAAATAGGATTTGATGTCAGAGTAATGCAAGAGGGTAGATTGAAAGGACAAGGATTTGTTACGTTTCCATCTCTAGAGTTGGCAGAACGAGCATTACATGAAACAAATGGGTATATTCTCAATGAGAAACCTCTAGTTGTGCAATTTGCTAGGGTAGCTAATAAAAAACCAATTGAATAAATATATTTTGTTATTAGTTTTTATCAAAACTACTCCTAACCATACCTCTATGCTCCTAACATTATTCCATCTCTTTCTGTTGGTGTAAAAGTAAAGTAAAAGTAAAAAAAACTATATTCAGTCCCTCATATGATACAACATGTAAATACAACAATCGCACAAATTACACACAATGAGAGCCAAAAAGGCGCCGACTCAGCACATGTACACTAGAGTTTTAGGTGTCCTATAATAATATTAATTAATTATTTTATTGACCTTTTTCAAGTAAAAAAAATATTAAATCAACAATAATATTTACTTATTGTACTTATAATAAAATAATAGTATATAAGCAGGTAGGTAAAACTTAAAACAACATTAAATCAAAAACAAGATTGGTGCTATTATGACAAATGCTTGACCCACACACGCCGTCGCGTCGTATCGATGGCCACTTTGTTCCACCTCCTTTATTCCTTTTTTTCTTGCATGGCCATCCTCTACTCAGAATACCATCTACATTGGCTCTATATATAGCCTTTAAATATATAACATACACACATGTACTCACAGCTATAAATCTCAGAAAGGGGTAGCCAGAGCTTCAGAATTAATCCCTCGGTCACTTTTGGAAGTTGAGTGGAGAAAATATTGTAAAATAAAAATTGTTGGTGATGGGTGTCCAACTGCATCGCCCATAAATCTCAATATCTCATCTAGGATGCCTCTTAATAGTTATACTTTTGAACTGTTGTTGATGAAGGACATTTATCTGTGAAGGCTCATTGTAGAATAGCACATATCCATCACCAAGTATCCCTCATTTTACAACATTTTCCCCATTCTACTTTTAAAAGTGGCTAAGGAAATTTCTAAAGCTCTTGCTAAGCTGTAGCTAGGTGTTACATAGGTATAATTAAGGGTATAAAGTCAAAGGTAACCAAAAACAAAGTTCTTTAAAAATAATAATTTATTTACAATCTTATATATACAATGTTTTACAGTTAACTGACTAAATCTGCATTAGTTCAATACTGTACGAAAATTTGTCCTCATTTTCCTGAGACCATTTGCCTTTAACTAGTTTATTCAACATCGGCAAACTGCTGTCTATTATCATCATATTACTAACATGATCATCAACAATACTTCGAGTCAACTCCAAAATATAAGTCACTTTATCATCCTTGGTCATCAAAAACTGTTGATAAAATGCATCCATTACCAAAGTACACCAGTCAAATAATTTACTTTCAATGTCCACATTAAAATCTATATCAGACTCCACAATTAAATAAGTGATATATTTCAATAATATTAAGGCATTATCCAAGGATAATCCATTTCGTAATTGTGATATCAATAAAGCATCACTGAATGGCATGAATAGAAGTGAATTGAAAAAATCTAATTTGCTTCTGTATTTATCATTGTCACAGAACTCCCTAAATGCATTTCTATCAGTAATATCCAATTCGTTCATTTTAATCAATTTTGTTATAGCGAAGGTGATTAATTGTACTAATATTGATTCTGGGATATCATTCAATGTAGTAAGTAGTTTGCCAATACGAATATGGTCTGTTGACTTTTCGATAAGTTGTGGCAGAACCTGCAAGCACACACTTCTCTCTGGCAGACCAATTTCTAGCAAATCCTTCAACTCATTGTTTTGAATATTTTGTGGTTTGATGTTGGATCCCCAGTCAGCTATTTCTGTTTTATCATCTAATATCACTTCATGGGAGCCCAGTAGGCTGGCAATACTTCTACTTGTTTCGACCGCGTACGGTAACATGCCTATATGGTTGGATGCTTCTAATATAATTCTGTTGTTAAAGCAGTAAAGTTTTGAGTTTTCTGTGTACATTTTCATGGGATAACGACAGGAGCCGACACCCAGAGCTGTGTTGTATGCCACTATAATAGCTCCATCCTGATCTACAGTGTTGCCATATAATATCAAATGGTTGTCTCCCATCCAAGCCATGGAAATGCTTGAAAGTGTTGAAATCCACGGCACCGTTCCTATAGTCCGCCATGATTTTCTTGCCAAGTCGTACACAGTCATTTTGGAATCACTCCCTGAAACATTAACAGAAGGAATTAATATAAATGGACCCTTTAGCTTTATTAAGTGTGAAACTATTTATACAAACTCCCTACTAGGAAAAAAGTTACCATTTTTAGTAGACTTATTAAGGTTGAGGTCTTGCCTACTAGTAAGATACTCAATTTAATTAGAAAGATAAAAATCCTGTCAGAGATTTATTAAAGTTACAGTCTCTTTAATGTCGTGCTGTGTAGTATCGGCTTAGAATAGCACTACCCCATTTCTTCCGGTGGGTGTATGTCAGAGGCAACTAACGGTATTGGGGCTTTTGAGAGATTTTTGTATCAACCCCAATACCTTTAGACCTACCAACATAATTCAAGTGGTATATTTAAGTTGAAAGTGGCTCACATTTAGTCAACAAGTTTAATATTGTGTTAGTTCCTGATAAAGGTCCTAAAAATATGTATGAGCTAATTGGATTCGGAATGACGTCTAGAAAAATTTTTTGCAAAGGATTTTACAGCATTATGAAAATTGCAAAAGATATTGACAAACTAAGTTGAATAAAAAATATTTTTTTAGCAATTGCTGCAAAACTGCAATCGCATCTGCACTCGCAGAACTCTACCTCGAGAATTTATAAATTTTAAGTAAGTGCTGAAAATATTTCTTTGCCTCGTCAATACAACATGACTGCTATTTCTCAACAGAGTCTATTTCATAAAATAGTTTTTTTTATAGTTATAAATAACAAGAGGAACATGTAAAATAAATATAGTAGGTATCATCAATAACACTTTAAAATAACAATGTCCCATTGGAATAAAATTATATTTTTTTTACCATTTATAGAAATAAAATATAAAAAAGTGTTCCATAGTCACTGCTGCATAAATTAAAATACTTTTTAAAATATTGTACAATAGGACTTTAAACTTTATATGAAAATGATGCATCATATATTTTGATGATAATTAATTATATTTAATCATTTAAGAGTCTGGCTCAAGTAAGAATTATACTTACACAAGATATAAACTACAGGATCATGGTCAATGCTTATAAACTTTCCAACTATGTAGACATCATGTTCATCTCTCTCTACTTTTACTCTTTCCATCTTTACCTTTTCTAGGTCCCCAATCTCATTTCTCAATGGACAGCTGACTATTTCATATTTGTCATCCTTGTTCCTTATTACAAAGCATATAAAGTCCACATTGCCAAATGTATATGTGTTGATGTCCAAAATAGTTTCATTTGCCTTCAGAACAGCTTTTGCTTGAATATCTTTTCTGTTTTCAATACCATGTTGTAGGGATACTGTGTTGCCATTGGTGAAAACAATTAATGATGATTGGTTGGCTCTCGGGATCAATTGCAGTATTGGGTGTGAGAACTGTAAAATTATTTTATAAAAATTTAATTCACAAATTATAAGTTATGGCTAGTCTGTAAAGTGTTTAACAGAGTAAAACTCAGATATTTAATATACTTTCAACTCAATATCTTATAATTGTGTAACTGTATTTCAAGAAGGATTATCTAATATACTTATTGTTATTCAATCAAGATAATGCAACTATGCAAAATATTGAAAGGGAAAATATCTCTGCTGACACTTTGGGATCAACAAAACAAAATAAGATTATATGTCTAATTATAATTTCAATATACAAAGGAAAGATGGAACTTCACTTGCAATTTATTAATAAAGTAATCATCTGTGAACTTTCTTCATTCCTCAGCACTTTTGACTTCACTATTGAGTTATTGCCAATACAATAAGTTAGGAATTTCTCTTAAAAATACTTTAATCATCTCACTGCCATAAGTACTGAACAAAGGATCACCTACCTACTTACCTAATGATTGTAATTTGCATAAAGGGGTAACCCAGCTTTAAAATGAATAAGTATCCAGCAACTTTTGAAGTTTTTGAAGAAAAAGAAGGTCCAATAAAGGATTCTAGATGTAAAGGTTGAGACTGTAGAGCCTGAATCATTTATAAAGTCCCATACCATTGTCACCTCACATGAAACTGGCTGGGGACCCATCACCATCTTTTCTATGAAATATCTAATTCTATACTCTAGCTACCAATTTTTGTGATATGAAGCCATGAGGATATGTATGTATGTAAGTATAGTAAGAGCATTTAGTGTTGAGCCTAAAATGTAATTTTTTGTCACTGCATTTTGGTTTGAATTGAATATCCATCAAATAAAGGCCATTGTAAGGATATAGATAGATAGACTATCAAGTCAGAACATAAAAAAGCAGTTGTATGTATTTATCACAAGAAGTAATAACAGTCCTTATATATGCGCACTGAGGGGCCTATCCTTTCCAGGGTGACACAATGGTGGACTTGTGTAATGTGGCAGACTAGTATTTTTGTTTTACATTACCTTATATTTTTTAAGCTTTTCCAAATTTTCAGTGTCATCTTTAAACGATTTGATAACATTGTTATTGAATACTCCAGCGTATGACTCCGACTCATGATCGAAAATCACTTGTGAGGTTATATGCTCTTTGGATGTCCAGCCACCAATCTGCTTTTGATCTGACAGCTGAGAACAAATATAAATATGAGATATTTAATAAGATGTTAGTACAATTTCTACAAGCAATACACAAAATAGGCTTACTCGATATTTGTTGACAATATTGCGACTCAATGTAACTATAATATTTGTATCTTCTCTATCACGAGAGGCACCAAGGAAACTCTTCTGGTCTATCAAAGGACAAATAACATAATAGCTATGCAGTTTCGCCATAACAACATTAATTATTTTTTAACAAGAAACTGAAACTGATTTTAATCTCACAACACAATGCGTTTGAGGTTAGTTTTTTTTTTTCTTCGTCCCTTATCACTCAAGACAGAGGCTAAGATAGAAAAGAAACCATGCAGCTTAGACTAAAAACAACTTAAATAAACTTGTCACTATATGAATGTTCCATCTTTCATCAGAATCAAAACATCCTCAGTTACTGTTGGAAGCTGAGTATGGAATAAATGAAATGAAGATGGGCAAGTATAGTATGATTGTGTAAGCCTTATCGCCCATCAATTATTATTTTGTAATGTACACCCCCGGATTTAAATAATTTAGTTACTTGTACTTCTTATTATTTCTCCTCTACCCTACATTTTCATGCTCCAGCTTGCAAAATACTGAAATACTATCTCATCTTGGAAGAATTAAGGATTGAGTAAGATTTGGTGATAACAGGAAACACACATATTACAGGAAAAATATGGGGTAATGCTTCTCTAAACAATCAGTGCTAATCTATTTAATTTATAATGGATAAATGTTTTAAATTAATAACCCTTCACCCCTTCATACTTAAATTCGTAATATGAATTTGATCTGGTTGTAAAATGATTTTCTCATACATGTTTTATGCCCTTCCCCTCCATTTACCTGTTCAAGTTTTTTATGATTTTCTCCTAAATATATTATTTTACAATATAAATAATAACTTTTGTACGGGCTATTCTTCTTTTTAACCTATAAAACTGTGTCTCCCTCACAATGACGACGGTTGTTGGTGATGGGTCTCCATTCACATCGCCCAAAAATCCCATAAAAGAACCATTACCGTTAGTCACCTTTTACGTATACCCAACGTAAGAAATGGGGTAGTGCTATTCTAATCTGACACTACACAGCAATACAAACAAAATCACGGATGTGAAATTGAAATAAAGGTGGTCAAAGCTTCAGAGTTAGGTACTATTGGAACTTGAGTGCGGAGACGATTGAATAATAAAGGTTGTTATTGATTGGTGATGGGTTTCCAGCCGCTGGGTTTCACCCTTGTGAAGAAACGAGTTAGTGCTATTCTGTGCCGATAGTACATGGATAATATAAAACGATCACCAACAACAATAATCCTCTGTAAAATTAATTCTTCTCAATTTCTACAAGTGGTTTTAAGCCATTTTTAAGCTTTTACTTCAGCTATCAGGCAGGAAGTTTTTGTAACAACTCAACTCTCAAAACTCAAACGTTCACACAGTTACCCCCGTTGACGTCGGCAGAAGTACCTATAATTTATATAACTGTATTGTAAACGAGCATATAAAAGAAATAAATTAAGAAACAATCGCATCAATCCCAATGGGCCGACTTCACTCAGTGGCAATAACCGGCCGGCTCACGGGTTGTGACGTAAAATTAAACGCGAAATCTGAAGATTTGAAAACGTGGTTGAATTTCTCGAGGTCGCTGCATCGGAAATACTGCATGTATTGACGTGTAATAAAAACTATTGTAATGTACATGGTATATACTAAACTTTTAAGTGCATTCGGTACAGATATTTCGACCCATTTGTGTTCTCCAATCTCGCCATTGAAATGAAATGCTCACTGAAGCATAAAATGACGTTATTCAAGCATTACATAAAAAATACAGTTATGTTACGTAAAAGAGGGTAGTTTATTTATTTATTTAATAAAACGACTCCCGGGAGCGCGCGAGTTCCTGAGGCAGCGGTCGCCCTCGGGTGGTCGTGCCGACCGATACACCGCGGAGGTGTTCGTGAGGAGGCAGCTGTCCAAAGCAGCTGTTTCAATCCGCAGATCCCGGTGGATCGTGCTATTACGCACTTACCGCCCGGCATTGACAAATTTGCGGAGCACCGCGTTCTGCACCCTCTGCAGGAGTAGGTTGTTTTGCTTGGAGAGTAAACCGTACCAGGCCGGCGCCACATAGGTTAGGCGGGAGCGGATGTATATTTTGTAAATTCGTAATTCGGTGCGAGTGACAGACTCGACGAGAGTACCGGCCGCAAGACAGCCCGGGCCCCCTGTACCCTATGGCAGACATGGTCTACCATGGAGCCCCTTCGGAGGTTGTGGTCAATCTTGCAGCCCAGATACTCTGCTGAAGTCTGCCACTTTATGCACTCGCCGCCGCACGTAAGCGGAGCAAGCCTGGTCGGCTTTCTCACATCATACGAGTGACGAGGGCGGCCGGATATACGGCGTGATCATAGATTAAAAAACGTTAGATAGGTCATTTACGAGGAAACCGGCGCTTACGAGTGGCACCGATTGCGGCAGATGAACGCACACCACTAGAAATATATCAAAACAACACACCAAGAAATACATTTGAAATGTAGGCGAGATAGCACATCTTAAAGCAAGCGCTAAAAAGGGATAAACATATTTTCTCTGTACCGTCGTGAAATATGACACTAAGACGACCGTTTGACAAAGAATAATTAAGACCTATACACACGACTTATTATAAATTATAATTAAAGCGTTGTAAATTTATAATACTTACGAATGATAAGTAATCTCATCATTTTAGTAGTTTTTCTACTATAGTTTGTGCAAAATCTCATCACACACGACAGCATTCTCGATTATTTTGATAGCCAAAATAGGTAACGATTGCGACGACAGCTAGTGCGCGACTGAAGTCAGATGAGCCATTTAGCCTGTTTTTTAAGTGCCACTTATGAGCGCGCATGACTTGGCGTGATTGTTTAAGTTGAGTTTGAGTAAATCCAAATTCAACATCTATCCAATCCATCCAACTAATCAATCCAAAGTGTCATGTCAACCTTGTCATTGTCATTGTCATTTTAACTGGGTTCTCTTCACGTTGTTTTGTATTGTAGTTTTTCCGTATTTGATTGGATATCCTTTTCTTTGCCATTCGTTTTCAAGTTTAGTACCGTGTGCATAGTGTTGGATAGTGTATTACATCATCGCAAGTTATCAATAACAATTTCGTTACCAAGGTCAGCCGGGGCGTGCGTGACGATATCAACAAGTATCACACCCAAGATATATTAGTCCTGTTTTGACCACTATTTTTATTTAATATTCCGCGAGCTACGGATTCACACGTGGACATGTCGACTGCTGGGAAAGTTATTAAGTGCCGTGCTGCAGTAGCATGGGAGGCAGGAAAACCTCTGTCCATTGAAGATATTGAAGTTGATCCACCAAAAGCCGGAGAAGTGCGTATTAAAATCTTAGCTACCGGCGTTTGTCACACGGACTCTTACACTCTGTCTGGTAAAGATCCCGAAGGAGTTTTCCCTGTTATTCTCGGTCATGAAGGAGGTGGTATTGTTGAAAGTGTCGGTGAAGGTGTAACCACAGTGAAACCGGGTGATCATGTCATCCCTCTGTATGTTCCACAATGTAAAACATGCAAGTTTTGCCTGAGTCCCAAAACTAACCTCTGTCAAAAAGTGAGGGTCACCCAAGGCCAAGGAGTGATGCCTGATGGTACTAAGAGATTCAGATGCAAGGGGAAAGAGCTTTACCACTTCATGGGATGTTCAACATTCAGTGAATACACTGTAGTACTAGAAATTTCTCTGTGTAAGGTTAATGAAGCTGCTGCATTAGATAAAGTGTGTCTGCTGGGATGTGGGGTGCCAACTGGATACGGAGCTGCCCTTAACACTGCTAAAGTAGAAAAAGGATCTAATTGTGCTATCTTTGGTCTCGGAGCTGTCGGCTTGGCAGTAGCTCTTGGTTGTAAAGCAGCTGGAGCCAAAAGAATAATTGGTGTAGATATCAACCCAGCTAAGTATGAAGTGGCAAAGAACTTTGGTGTAAATGAGTTTGTTAATCCTAAAGACTATGACAAACCAATTCAACAAGTGTTGGTAGATCTGACTGATGGTGGTTTAGACTACACTTTTGAATGTATTGGTAATGTCAACACGATGAGAGCAGCTTTGGAAGCATGCCATAAGGGATGGGGTGAATCTGTGATTATTGGAGTAGCTGCGTCTGGTGAAGAAATCAGCACTCGTCCATTCCAACTTGTTACTGGCCGTGTCTGGAAGGGTACAGCTTTTGGTGGATACAAGAGCCGAGACAGTGTGCCCAAGCTTGTGGATGAATATGTGAATGGAAAACTACCTCTGGATGCCTTTGTTACTCATAATGTTAAGCTGCCTGAAATTAATGAAGCGTTCCACCTCATGCATGAAGGAAAATCAATCAGAGCTGTTGTTCTTTTCTAAATAAATATGTGTTTACTTACTACAGTTTGATTACAGATTTATTTATCATTGTGCATTTTTTAAATATTTTTTTGTTAAGCTCAATAATTGAAATATAATTTCATCCATACCAAATTTTTTATTCATCTTCAGTTGAAACATTGTTACAGAAACATAAGTGTAATGTTATATTTTTGAAATATATATGTTTTAAATATTTGAAACACTCTAATGAAATTTATTTCTCCTGCCTGTATTAAATTATACTGTGTGCAAACATTGTTGGGACCATTAACATGATTAACACCAAGGGACAGATAATTATGCAGTCACTAAACAAGTAAATATACAGGAATAATAAAAGTTGATCCCTAAACTTAGAAAGGGGTTGTTTGGGACATAATTTTGAACAAATTTTACTATGGGACCAGTTATTGGCAGAGTCGAAATTATTTCTTTCCTTTATTTATTAAGGGAAGCTTTCCCACATTGTACTATCCGCTGGTATGTCACTGCTACAGGACCTTCATGACCCAATGGTTATTGGTTCTGCGAGAAAAGGACCATGCTCACTACTTTTCATGGATATCCTCTTTGCTGGTTCGATTCCCAAGTAAAGCCCTAGTATAGCTCTTCATATTAAATACTATATCAATATTTACTTTGCGATAACAATAATAAGAGTTATACAATTTTATTTTACGAATGTAAGTAGTATAAATAAATACCACGGTAATAAAATAAGAGATAATGCTCTAAGATAAAAAAAAAACAAGATATTTATTTATTAAGTGTTGATAACTCAAACGTTCCCGCCGTATGTCCCCGAAGGGGTTGGCAGAGGTAATTATACTTCTGATCATCACGTAACATTGTCACCTGGTGTTCAGAGTACCCACGTTTTGCTTGGACAGTATACTCACGTGATGCAGTGACACAGTCACATGTTTTAGTAAAACTCAGTCATGTGGGTTTCCTCACGATGCTTTCCGTCACCGTTAACAACCATGATAAATTAACCACACATATGATTTTGAAAAAGACAAATTGGTGTAGGTTTGAATGTTTTGTTCATGAAAGCCTAATTTACTAATAAATAAAGGAAAGAAAAATTTCGACACCAGCGGGAACCGAACCCACGACCTCTGTATCCTCTATTTATCTGTAAAGATAGATAAGTGGCCTTTCGAATTTGTTAAAAATTCGGAGGTCGGAAACGCTGACACTACTTAAAAAGTGTTAAAGAAACAAAGGAAAGAAGAATTTCGCACTTGTAGCCACTTGACACCATAGCTCAATTGGCAGAGCAACGGGGCGTATACCAGGTCGTGAGTTCGATCCCCGCCGGTGTCGAAATTTTTTCTTTCCTTTATTATTAGTAAATTAGTGTAGGCCCGAGCCAGGATTTGAACTCATATCATCTGCACAATAAGCGGTGTTCTACTCACTGAGTTATCACAGTTGCTCAACGTTGTTGATAACTGTGTTACTGTATAGAGTAGGTACCTATGCATGAATCTTGCTTCCCAAAACAGGTAATATAGTTAGAACTAAATCCTATTACAGTCCTATTTCTATTCTGCCATTACCGAGCTTTTTTAAACTGTGGTTTTTAATCAAATACTGTTAAAAAATCAGGAAGCGATAGGTAAACTTTACTGAACTAGAATACATTTTATAATCTTACAAAAGCGATTGTGAAGAGAAAAAAATATCTGCTATAATTTAGTTACTTAAATATACTCATACTATTAGTTGATATCATGCTTTTACACTCCACTTTTATTTATTTGCATAGATAGATAAGTAATTTTCCTGTGGGTACGCGAAAATATTCCATAGCGCCAAATCGCGATTTTTATAATTTATTTCAACCAATTTAAAAACAACATACAATTTGTTATGATAAATGGTGACCTATGCCCATTTTATCAGTAAAACACCATACCAAATGTACTAGCGCATTACATAAAGTCATGATAATATTATCATTGTTTATAAGCTATAATATTATAAATACGACTTGTTTGCTGAAAGGATATTGATTGATGAATTAGATCTGTATTCTTATAATATTTTTGAACAAAAATGGAACTGCCTTTACAACCATTTGAAGGAATCCCAAATTTTCCACATGTTTATCCATTTTGTTATTTTGGATAAAAAAAAACAATCGAAGAGACAATCAACTGCTAAAACCCCTAATTTAGCATTATGGCAGTGTAAGAAGATATTAGGAAAGAACTAGGGCTTACACCCTCGTATCACCCTCTGGCTATATACAAAAGTAATAAGACCAATTATATATTACGGTGCCTTGGTTTGGTGGCAAAGGACAGCGCTAAGTACATGTCAAAAAGACCCAGAAAAATTACAAAGAATGGCATGCATAGCAATATCAGGAGCCATGAAAACAACACCAACAGCTGCTCTCCAAGTGATGCTTAACCTGCCTCCCTTACATCTTTTTACACAACAAGAAGCAGCAATCGCCGCCATCAGATTAGACAAAAACAAAACTTTATAACTCCCGCGAGTTAACATGACACCAGCCCGGGTAGCATGAGTTGTCATCTGAGAATGAGAAGTGAGAGCCGTGTCAGAAAACATCTCAGTTAGCCAACCTATGTCATTTTTGCGAGCATGAGCGTCAGTATGACAGACGGATGAGATCTGAGATCCCTGTCACCGAATCGATAGAGCATTGTTGCCATCATTGGTCTGTGAATATTTTTTCTCTATTTTATTCGATCTTTTTGAACCAAAATAGTAGCTATATCTGTCATATTTCATTCATTTTACGTCAAATATTGACATTTTGTAACCAAACAAAAACAACGTAAACAAACATAAATATTTAATTTCTCAATACAAGCTTCCAAATTTTCAATTTAAATCAAAAGTTTTAATATTACAAGTTTATATTGTAGGTCTGTCTGACTAAACTTCCTTACAATGATAGGGGAATCATAAAATATTAAGTAAGTAATTAAGTTTTATTATTCTATATAACTATTATTTAACTAGAAAGTGAGCAGCATACTTTTAATGATTTGTATTGTTTTTTGTTTGCAGATATAGCACAGTTATATAAGTGTTTGACGAGAAAATTTAAGAAATGCTGTGCAGCCTATGGCACATATTGCCTATAACATCTTAGTTCCATCCCGCCAGTCCATTCCCAGTTCCATCGCGCAGATGGGCATTATTTAACTTAACAACCTTCTCTACATTTCAATTTCAACAATATCCTATATTCTGCTCTGATGAATGGAAATAGTCTTGTTGAATGCTCCTGTTTATTCAGAATTTAAGTATACATCCATACTTAAAGAGCATTCTTATGACTGTGTATTCAATGTGTATAAACAAGCTGTAGTGTTTCTATAAGGAAAATGTGATGTTAATAGAATAAAAATGTGAAATACAGATGAGTATGAGAACAGAAACTATGATGTTGAGCGGTTGTTTAAAAGTATTTATTCAATAAATAAAGTTAACTCCACAAAATGTGTTTTACTAGCAAATAAAGCCCATTCATAGGCAGCTTTTACTTTTACACTTGAGATGAGATTTCAGTTGTAAAATGTGCATGCATATATTCTACTATACATCATTTCCCATTGCAGTAGGCAGAGAATATTTATTGCCTTGTCAATAAACTTACTCATACTTACAACCATTATTCCCACCTATATATCTCTTTTGTTACTTAATTTGTATCCATCTGCTCTATTTGCCCAAAATAAAATAACATTGCTTTTTCTAGGTATTCAAGGTTCGCAGTTTTAACCATGTGTAGTATTGTCTTTTAATTACAATAATCCAATTTATCCCCAGGCACAAACATGCCATGATTATCATTTTATGCTAAATGGTCTGAAGAGTTCTGCTATGAGTTGGGTATTGGAAAATGTTGGATTTATTTGCAAGGGGATTGAAACAAGTGGTTTTCATTAATATTTAGGCAATTTTATTGATAATTAATTAAAAATCGTTACATTTTGCTGATTTTTTTTCATTTCATTAGACTCTTTCCAAGTCACTAAATTGTTCCAGAATCTTGCTACTAAATCAATATGTTACTCTGAAAATAAGAAAACAACATGAGCGTTATATTCATATTTAGTGATTTCAATATGCTAGTAAGGTGACTACCAAATTTGTTTTAAAATGTTGCACAAAGTACCTGCACCTGCATTTAAACAACTTTTGTAGCATTAAGTGTGTCGGTAGATAAAGAGGTAACAAAATTATGCAATCACCATTCTTTACATTCCTAGCCACACTAAGACAGCAAGCAGACTATTATCTACTCACACTATCCAGACTTTGCCTGTGCCTGTTGATGCAAGCATATGCTATGAGCTCGGGTGTCATTTATGATGATAATGATAATTTAAGACTACAAACCCTACATAACAAACAATAATGAATAGAAACCTATTTTACATGCATTATATTTGACCTCTGAAACATACCATAAGTTTAGAAACTGTTCTTAACAGTTATTTTAAAGAAGATCAATGAAATTCATTGATTTTCTCAACTGCATCAGAAAATTGGACGTATACATGGATTTAGGCTGCAGAATTTGTATCCTCATGCCTAGTGAATTGCTCGTTATAAAAGCCAAACGTATTTTAACGAATTTAAAACTTAATACACAAGCACTAGTTGTAGATTAATTTAATTTAGTTAAAATTTACAATTCAATTGATATCATGTGGAATCATTAAACTATACCCTGAGGCTTTTCATAGGTCACAAGCTATCATAGAGGTCCTCGGAAATCGTCATGACATACAAATATGTTTCATAGGACTTGTTTGCGGCAAACTTTCACCCGGTTGAGTATCATATCCATTTTTCGTTTTTTTTTCCATTCAAAACAAATCTAAGTGATGTAGTCGCTTTGCTATCACACTTTTACACTAAGAACTACACAAAACAGTTGAAAAAGCTGCAAAACAGCACTCATATTTTGATAAGTAATCTTTCTCACTGGCTCTCGCGCTCAATTTTGACATCGACATAAGTTTGATATAAAATGACAAACATCTCAGTTTATGTCGCTGTCACGCCGCTCATGC
Source organism: Bedellia somnulentella (assembly GCA_963576735.1). Classification (NCBI taxonomy): domain Eukaryota; kingdom Metazoa; phylum Arthropoda; class Insecta; order Lepidoptera; family Bedelliidae; genus Bedellia; species Bedellia somnulentella. Next base: position 16,304,084 of record OY755183.1, read on the forward strand.
TCGCACATGTGACTCGGCGTTGCGATGTCAAAGGCGAGTCACTAGCGCTCTCACGTCTCAGATGCCTCATGCTCGGGCGTGCGAGAAACGGTCAAATATGGCGGCCAATTCGCCCTTGAACGGTGACATAGCCCTATCTCAGAGGCTCTCACACGCCTCACACGCCTCATGCTACCCCGGCTGGCTCGACAAACAACCCTCCCCCCGCTATCCCGCGCAGCGCCCCGCTCTCGCCAGTAGCGTTAGCATCTCTGGACGTGCGCAAAATGTGTCACTTGAAGTCACTTCAGTGAAAAGAAAGATATATATCAATGGGGGGTACTGAAGTATATCTTTCATTTAGTTTACTAGTTCATTTAGTTCAGTTCACAAAGAGTCGAAGAGTCACTGAAGCGAGATATCTGAACTATTAGTATGTGAAGTATGATATTGATGAATTGATAAGATTCCATTCAAAAACTACAATAACGATAATAATACATACAATATTTAGAATTTCTTTAAAATTGATATTTATTAATAAGTAGCCTTGTCTATAAACCGAAATGAATAAAAAATGCTATTAAGTTCTAAAATAACATATGGGTCAAAATCAAAAGGCCAAGTTTTTTTTGAAAAAAAAAAGAATCGTGTAAATATTTTTTCTTAAATTTTTATTGTTTGAATGACATAAAAACATTCAGAAAATGAGATCAGAACAGATGAACACATGAAAAATTGTTGCCGAACTTGCCTCCAAGTGGCATAGTTGTGATTGATAATGCTCCGTACCACTCAACGCAATCCGAAAAAATTCCGTGCCAGTCATCATTGAAGAGTGACATGCAAAGCTGGTTAACAAATAATAATGTAAGTTATGCTGCAAATATGACAAAACCAGAGCTATATCAAATTATAAGATTCAATAAGCCAGAAAAAATATATGTGGTAGAAGAATTATTAAGGGAGCACGGCCACGAGGTCGTACGTCTGCCACCCTACCACTGTGATCTTAATCCGATCGAATATATCTGGAATTTGATCAAACAAAGGGTGGCAGACAAAAATATCGATCAGTCGGAGAAACACATTGAAAAATTAACAAGAAGAAACAAGAGAAAGGGAGTTTATTATTTCACTTGGGGGTGAAGAAAGCTCCGACAGTGAAGCGAGCGAGGGAGAAGAAAGTGACACTTCTATAATGTCAGGTATTGAAGAAATGAGTGATGTTGATGAGTAATTATTTTGAAATAAATCTATTTAATATTATATGTTTGTTTAATTTCTATCAGAAGTTAATTATTCTAGCTGTGTATATTATGTTAGCTGTGTAGTGTTGGCTTAGAATAACACTACCCCATTTCTGCCGGTGGGTGTAAGTAAGAGGCGACTAACGGTATTGGGGCTTTTTGGGCGATGCGGTTGGAGACCTATCACCAACAACTTTTATTTCACCATCTTTTCCCTACTCAACTTGCCAAAAGTGGCTGAGGAATTTCTAGTTCCTTAGCTCTGGCTACCCCTTCTAGGGATTTATAGCTGTGAGTATATGCATGTAATTATACTATTTATTTAACGTATTTTGATAAGTTATTACGATAGATGTAATTTGATAACTATTAATCACAAATAAATATATACAGAGTATAAAGTAATCAGTGCTACAGCCAAAGGCTTTGTTACCATTGCGAAGGCAATGTACCCAACATACTGAACAATATCTAATATAAAAATAAATTTGCAACTCAATAAAAAAATAATTTTACCCCATTTAAAAAAGGTCAGCTGACTTTTATGCACTCAGTACTTTCAACAAACGTCAATCGAGCCAGGTGTCATGTTAACTCGCGGGAGTTATACGCAAAGACTACAGACTAAAACATACAATAATCATGGCGGAAGCGTACAACTATCAACCCTTATTGGCAGGGCTATGTGACAAATACAAAAGAAATACATCTTTAACAAACACTACCAAGTCAAGCTTGAAGAAGAACAAAACTACTTCTCTAAAATAGAAGAGTTAAGAGTTTATACAGTGTAACGTTAATTCTCACTCCTGGGATGCTATAGCTACCCAGAAGCCAGAAGTAACTAAAAGAAGAAAGAAAGAAGCGGAAGGATAGAAAATAAATGGAAGATATATATATCACAACAACGTTTATTATAAATAAAAAAATACACTAAAACAATAATCCTATCAAAAAAAACCTATACACATAACCTAACCAATTAATATAATATAAAAACTCAGCTTTAGTCTCAGCTCCTGTTGCGATGGGTGGCGATTTTAAAACTGAACCAAACGCCTCCGGGCGCTTGCGTCAGCAAGGGTAGCTCGACGGGGTAGGTTGCGACTCCAGCTTTCCGACTGCGTCAACCAAGGCAGCTCAAGAGTAAGGGGCTGCAACTCCGGGAAGCTTGCGTCAACCAGGGCAGCTCAAGAAGGGGCTGCGACTCCGGGAAGTTTGCATCAAGCAGGGCAGCTCAAGAATAAGGGGCTGCGACTCCAGACGGGCATAAATTTTTAATAAATAAAATCAGTCCAGAATATTGTTTCTGACGTTCTTTTCAATTTTTTCCAAAATAATGATGATGCCCCCATCGCCCCAGGAGCTGAATCAAGACTGACATCTGCGAACAAGCATGACTCAACTTAAAATTTTGAAATAAGCATTGTTTTTTTAAAGGATTAAAGCATTCGTAACAAAAAGTAACAGAGAAAGTAGTCCAAATAACAGTGGGAGATTTTCAATGAATTAGGATTATATATTATAAAAAAAATTAAGAAAGACAGTAAATTAGAATCATTACAACAATAAAAGATGTTATTAAAGGAAAGAAAAATTTCGACACTGGCGGGGTTTGAACCCGAAGGTCGCGGGTTCAAACCCCGCCAGTGTCGAAATTTTTCTTTCCTTTAATAACATCTTTTATTTATGAGTAATAATCCCCACATGAGGAATTCATGTCAAAAAACATTAAATCATTACAACAATGTTTTAACCACAGATCTGTATTTGAATAGATAACGCAAGTGCCATTTCTTGTATAGAAACCAAGCGTGCCATTATTTTTCCACCTACTGTGACGTCACATGAGCAATTTAGTGATGGGAACTCCCCGTCAGCGCGTAAACGATTCAATCGATTATTTTCGAGTGCATCGACAGACGAATGATAAATTGACAGAAGAATGATAAATCTAGAATTATGCCTGTTTTTTAATAACGCTATTTTCTCATGGTCTCATTTTTATTCTGAGCAACTCTTCCTACATTATTTTATTCCACCACTACATACATCTTCAGTTGAATGAGTCAGTTAGTCAGTAAGTAGTTCAGTAGCCTTTATTATTATAATAACTTGTCCTTATTGATAACCTACCTAATTAACTAATTATAATAATTTTACCAGGTGACAAAGTCACGTGATGTTCAGATGTATTAGTACCTTTGCCAACCCCTCCGGGGATATTCGGCGTGAACGTTTATGTTATGTTATGTTTTTATAATAATTTGTTCTCGGAAAGTTACAAAATGTTTGAAAAAAACCCCGAGAAGAAATTTTATCTACAAAAAGGAAAGCCAGTACAAGGCGCTATGACAAAATATAATACAACCCAGAACTAATTCGGATTTGAAAAAAAAAACAAATAAAATAACTTGTAGAGAAGGAAAAACAATCAAGTATTTTTTTTTCGTTGTCTGTTTTTCTCCTACCTAACTAGAAAGCTGAAATTTTCACAAATGACGTATTTCTGTTGCCGCTATAACAACAAATACAAGTAAAAAAAGGATTTTAAGGGGGGCCCCCTACAATAAACGTGTTTTTTCCGTATTTGTTTGCTCAATATTAAAACTTAAATAAGTAGATAATTCAAATTTTCACAGTATATTTACTTGTATATCACCTTTCAAAATAAATAATTAAATAACAGTTAAGTAAATATCAAAGGGGCTCCCATACAAAAACTTTATTTTCTATTATAGATGATAGTACGGGACACTTCGTTTGTTCAATAGTGGAAATAAAAAAAAAACAAAGTAGTGTAACAAACTCTTCAACATTTGCTAAATATGTAGAATTATCAGAAGCAGTAACAGAATTAAATTTTCTCATTTGTGTAATGAATGATGTCTTTACTAAGGTTTGTAAACCAGTTAAAAGCAACCGTGATAGCCCAGTGGGTAGAACACTCGGTTATCGTGCAAACGACTTGTGTTCAAATCCTGGGTCGGGCCTACACCAATTTGTCTTTTCTAAAAAAAAAAAAAAAAAGACATATGTGTGGTTAATTTACCATGGTTGTTAACGGTGAGGGAAAACATCGTGAGGAAACCCACATGGCCGAGTTGTACTTAGTCATGTGACAGTGTATTCGTACAAAACGGCGATAGGCCTGCCCCCTATCACGTGAGGACACTGTCCATGCAAAACGTGGGTACTCTGAACACCAGGTGACAAAGTCACGTGATGTTCAGAAGTATTAGTACCTCTGCCAACCCCTTCGGGGATATTCGGCGTGAACGTTTATGTTTATGTTATGTTATGTTATGTTAAAATCTATGAAGATAATTCAGCAGCTGTAGCTATTTCTAAGTATGGAAACTTTTCAAAGAATTCTTAGCACATTGAAGTTCACTATCATTTTGTAAATTAAAATGTTTAGCAGAAAAGTATACAAAATAGAGTCAGAAAATAAAATTGCAGATATATTTACAAAACCTGTGGAAAATGTTAAATTCTCTAACTTAAAAATGCTAAATTTAAAGGAGTATAGTTACCTAATTGATTATAATTACTGTACCACTAAAGAATCTTTGAAATTATGTAAGGAGGCGTGTTCGTGTATATATGTACATTTATATTGGCAACACTGAGTGAATGAAAGCAGTAAACAAAGATTGACACATACCACACGTTAAGAGATGTAGCTTAGAGAAAAACTTGTAACTAAAATTAAACTGTTCTTTTCTATACATATAATAAATCTGTAGAAAAGTCATTTTTGTACATTGAAGAAATTGAAAAAAAAAATAGCCAGCGTGTGAACAGATAAGTAACAGAACCCATTCCCATCATTTTTTCAATTTTTGTCTGTTTGTCTGTTTATATGTTTGTTTGTGCGCACATCACGTAAATTCTGCGAATTCAATGCTGAAAATGTTTTTATACAAAAATTATACGTAACTTGAGGTATAACTTAGTTTTTGTTTCATCGAAATCGGTTCACTCTATCAAAAGATATGATTAATTTTGTGAGTTCAAGAAGAAAAATATTACGTTACGCAATTCAGTATAGTACTTGCAACGACATCTTAAGTCTTAATATAGAACTAATCTTGATAGTTGGAATCCAAAGTCAGATATATGGCGTTGTGCAAAAATAAAATAAAGAACCAAAATTTAATAAAGCAAAAATAAAATTTGCATTTTTTTTAGCCCCTTTAACCCCTTATTTTAAAGTCGGTAAACCCCTTATTTTATTTTATTTTTATATTAAAAGCTACAGGAAACAAGCAAGACGAAATTAATAAAAGCTGCCAATGTCAAGTGAATTCGCCGACTATGAAAATAACTAAAATGCTTTTAAATATTATCTTTACTTAGTTTCTTAAATTAGGCTTATTAATATTAATATATTATGTAAATAGTCTGCCTATTAGTAAATCCAATTTGGTGAGCAGAATTTTGAAATTCTTAGCCATTCTTCAAATGCACGTCACTTCACAACCAGTTTTCGTGAACGTTTATAATAAAAAACTGAATTTTGGTCTACATTAAACACCAAACCTCTCTGGCTTCGTTTACATCCATCAATCTTTTCATACATGATCTTTTATTCTTCATACTGCGGACACCTGCCTTTTTGAGCACGTTTTCTATTTGATCCAAATGTGTCCTCCGAGGTCGTCCTCTACTAACATTACCTTCACATTGGCGATAAAAAAAGAGTAAAGTACAAAGTGGCGATCGATAGTCTCTGCCTACCCCAATGGGAACTAACGGCGTGAGAATATGTATGTATTAAACACCAGAAACATGAGACATCTTTTAAGTTCTACTTTTTTAAACACTAAAATGATGTAGTGACTAACCTTAATTTAGTTATATTTGCATATTATACATACATATACTCACGACTATAAATCCCTAGAAGGGGTAGCCAGAGCTAAGGAATTAGAAATTCCTCAGCCACTTTTGGAAAATTGAGTGGGGAAAAGATGGTAAAATAAAGGTTGTTGGTGATGGGTCTCCAACCGCATCGCCCAAAAATCCCTTAAAAACCCCCAATACCGTAAGTCGCCTCTTACGTACATCCACCGGAAGAAATGGGGTAGTGCTATTCTAAGCCGACACTACACAGCTATTACAGTGCATATCATGCCACTGATAAATCGAATTAATTCAATGTATTATCATAGTACAACCAACAACCGTAACCCCTAATAATAGTAAAGTACCTTTTTTGAGCGGTTTTATTTAGCTTACCCCGTTTGTTTTATTCTTTCTTGAGTGAAATTTAGTAATTTAAATTTCACCCCCTTCCTGTCAACCGGTTAATATTTCTTTTTGGAAGGAAAAAACGTGATGATCTCGATGCAAAGAGAGATGAGCTCAAGGCCCGACCACCTGCGGCCATCAATAATAACTACCTATATATTGGAGGGGTACTGATTTTTCAACATACGTCATAGAACATTTATCGCAAAGATTGGCTATGTCAGTCACATGAGAGCACATGAACACACTCTTAATAGCCTTATACCAGAAGTTGCTGTGGCCGAAATCGGGCGGGATTGATATATGATCTATATGCAAAATTCCGAACTGTTAAAAACAAAAGGGTTTTATAAATATATTGATGCATTATGCAGCTCTGCTAGGATCGTACAAGGTAGCGATCCATAATCTTTGGCTAACCCTGTAACTGTATCTAAATAAACACTAATTCAAATGAGATACACACAGTTACGACCTTTTATTATTTCAACTGGATAATGGCTACTGTAATTAATTAAATATCATTATGAAATACTCAATAGTTCCTACATCACAATAAGTGTCCGCATTAGATTTCATTGGTTATTTATTTTATTTCAAAAAGGTGATATACTCTTAACTAAACGACGTTTTTTTGTTCTCGACAATCACGCGAACGAAGTCGCGGTTAAAGTTAAAACAAGAGTATTCCAATTAATTATTTAACAAAAACATTGTAGTAATAAAAATATTTTAGATATATGGAACATCCATCGCGGATTTTATCATTTCTCTGTTCCCAAAATCGATTAGAATTAGAATCGAATACAACTATCTGTATAGGTACAACACATTTTGCTTAAAATGACAGAAATATGACAATAGCTACCGTACCATGTAGCTGACTGACAGGTGAAAATATCGTTCATTTTGATGTTCATTGCGTGTTTTAATAGACAAGCCATACTAGATAGCTTTGTAAGCGGCAATGTATTATAAATTAAGCGATACACACTCGTTTAAAAGTTTTTCAGTGTAAAACCACAACGAACACGAAATAATTGATTTTGCAATAAAAACCACATGATCTAATAATATATGTTGGGTGTGGCAGAAGAAGCATGAAAGTAGAGTGAATGCAGTAGAAATGAGATCCCTCAGAAAAGTGTGTAATGTAAGGTTATGTGATCGTGTGAGGAATGATGTGATTCGTGAAAGGTGTGGTGTAAAAGATGATATTGTAAGAAAGATAGAAAAAGGAATGTTGAGATGGTTTGGGCACATAGAGAGGATGGATGACAGTAAATTGGTGAAAGAGATATATAGAGCCAATGTGGAAGGTAATGTTAGTAGAGGACGACCTCGGAGGACACATTTGGATCAAATAGAACATGTGCTCAAAAAGGCAGGTGTCCGCAGTATGAAGAATAAAAGAGCATGTATGAAAAGATTGATGGATGTAAACGAAGCCAGAGAGGTTTGCCAGGATCGTACAAAGTGGCGATCGATAGTCTCTGCCTACCCCAATGGGAACTAACGGCGTGAGAATATGTATGTATGTATGTATGTATCTAATAATAAAGTGACCTACCGATGAAAGGAAATCTTTCTATTAATTAGTCCCGCTTTATTTAGATAGTTTTTGCAACTCAATACGGCACAATTAGGCATTTTTTATATTTAGCTTGACATCTGTCACCGAAAACGTTCGAGCACGGACTCAATCAAATGGCGATAAACTAAGATAATTTTACTCAGTTTTTACACGCGAAGTACATGCACTTGCGGCATCTATTCAAATACATGTCTGTGGTTTTAACAATTAAATAATATATCTATATGACAATTTTGTTTATTGTCAGATAATTATTTCATATTTTTAAATTTACTTACTTGACATTTGTTTTCTGCAAGAAGGTTGCTGGTGTTAGGTCGTAGCCTTACAATTTATTTTACTTAATTAATTTAATTTAGAATTAATTATAATAGGGAAATATTATTTAATTGTTAAAACATTGTTGTAATGATTCTAATTTACTGTCTTTCCTAATGTGTTTTCTAATATATAATCCTAATTCATTGAAAATCTCTCACTGTTATTTGGACTACTTTCTCTGTTACTTCTTTCTAGGAAAGCTTTTAATCCTTTAAAAAAAATAGGTCATTTCAAAATTTTAAGTTGAGTCATGCTTGTTCGCAGAGGTCAGTCTTGATTCAGCTCCTGGGGCGATGGGGCATCATCATTATTATGGAAGAAATTGAAAAGAACGTCAGAAACAATATTCTGGACTGATTTTATTTATCATCAATTTATACATGTCTGGCATCGCAGCCCCTTACTCTTGAGCTGCCCTGGTTGACGCAAGCTTCCCGGAGTCTTAGCCCCTTATTCTTGAGCTGCCCTGGTTGACGCAAGTTTCCCGGAGTCGCAGCCCCTTACTCTTGAGCTGCCCTGGTTGAAGCAGTCAGAAAGCTGGAGTCGCAACCCTTACCCCGTTGAGCTACCCTTGCTGACGCAGGCGCCCGGAGGCGCTTGGTTCAGTTTTAAAATCGCCACCCATCGCAGCAGGAGCTGAGACTAAAGCTGAGTGTTTTATATTGTATTTTATTGATAGGTTACGTTTTGTGTTTAGGTTTTTGCTAGGATTTATTGTTTAGGATATTTTTATTTATAATAAACGTTGTTGTGATATATATATCTTCCATTTATTTTTTATCCTTCCGTTTCTTTCTTTCTTCTTTTAGTTACTTCTGGCTTCTGGTTAGCTATAGCATCCCAGGAGTGAGAAGTAACGTTTCAACAGATGGATCCAAGACAAACGATGGAACAGGGGCAGGAGCTTTCTCACATGACCTAAACATCCAAACATACTCAACATAAGGGGAAATATAACAGTGACTATCAAGATGAATGTATAGGTTTACTCCTAGCAGCAGCAGCTATATCAGATAGAAAAGTTGAAAATACAAATATCAAGAAACTTTCAGACAGTAAAGCCGTACTGCACGCTCTGAAAAATAACCAAACCAACAATGGAATCATACAATAATGTCATGCATGAGGCACTCTAAATTATATCCAATAAAAACAACATTACATTACAATGCATTTAAGGACATTTCTATTCTCTTTTAAATTGGCAAGTATGGATAGCAGCTTGGCGCTGCGTTGTCGGCCCGGTGCTGCCCCCTACATTGACCGTTGGTGATGTGTGAGAGATTGCAGCCAATCAGTCATAGATGGCGGTACTAAATTTAAATTGAGATATGTGCTATTATTTACAAACTATGGATTCTGAGGCTTAAACATAATATTAATTTATGCGTAAGTATAGCATAATATATCCCTAAGACGGCGGTGGGGAAATTTGCTATCGTTGCCAGTGGCACGTACCAATCTTTTAAAGGAAACCCCGCTGACTCGAGCGTTTGTGGCACTGGGTGAGATAGCGGAGCAAATTGATATTTTCGGGTGTTCTTTGACTGACTTCACCAAATGCTCATTGCATTATTTAAGTTTCAATGCAAACTAGTTGATTTGATAAATGTTAAAATGTATTGTTTTTATTGTATTATGAGTTATAAAATGTGTAATATAGTTGCGTTAGGTGAAACCTGTAAAAACTGTATTTTATGATAAATAAATAAATACAATAAATAAATACAAAGTATAAGCTTATTCAGTACAAACTCTTGTATGAGAAAATTAGTGAAAGGAACATAATTGAGATTCATTGAAGCGTGTTTTCATTGACACACTTTCATTAACACCTTGTATAGTAATCAAACAAGAATTCCATAATTTCACAGATCATTTGTGTGTGTTTTGTATGCTAAATATATGTTACACAATTTAAATAAAAACGACACAAAATACGAACAAAAACGTTTTTTAATTAATAATTTCATAACGTTTAACATTTTATCATTACAATTTCAGCCACAATAACAAATTGAAGTCATATACAACATCACTTGTCAATTTACATTTATTAATTATCTTACTGTCAATATCACAGTATTCAACGTCCTATTAAAATATATTTTGCAAATATATACACTCTTCTTCAGTTTCGCCTTACCTATTTCTTATTATTATATAGATTAAATATTTTACATGTATCATTTGATTACAATTAATTTTACCTAACTTGTCACTTTTTTATATAATTCCACGAATGAGTCGCATTGTTCACCTGAAAAAAAATAACTTTATTGAGATTATTATGTACTTATATAAGTAAGTATATACTTAGTAGGTGTAGACTTTCTATAACAAAATATGAAAGAATTCAGTTGAAATAATAGAGTTCACTCATTAGCGTGAAGCGGTTTTAACATGAAATGGTATAGAGTTATCTTACTAGTTGGTCTGGTCACACTACCTGTTCACTCGCTATTGTATTCATTGTACTATGTAAATCTTTACATTCCATACAATGCATATTTGTGACCACTTATTTATTATTACTAGGGATTTAGGAATATTACACTTCAGCGTAAAATATACGATTCGATTAACCCGCACTCATTCCTTCGATAACTTAGAAATAATAGTTTGACTGGAACATTGGTTTTGTGGGAGCGATGTTAGAGCGTACACTACTGCGGACTCACTCGCACATAGCAGCGTCCCACTCATATTCCAACATCGCGGTATCTAAATGTTTTTCGAGTTAAGTATACATACAACTTATAAGTTGGTACACAGCAGGGTGTACTGGCCAGTATATCTTTACTGTTTCCACAGTTTGGTGTCGGTTAGGTTTGTACGTGTGTAGGACCAGACTGGCTCTAAGGATCTAAATCGTAGATTTGCGATTTTCATATCGTATAGGTCCAATGCATTCGGTAAGCAGCGCTATTCGCCTAGGTCAGAGTTAAAAAGTGACATTATTGGAATATATCCCCTACTAAAATAATGATACAAACGGGTTAATATTATAATTTGGATCTCTTCATTAATATTACAACTCACTGGGGTTAGGTACCCACAAAAACAATCACTATTACAACTAGTATTATATCGGTATAGGAGAATAATTATGTATTTTCTTTGCACCTATTAATTATGTTTCCAATATCATCTTTGGTATATATTATCGAAGGATCTGGCTGAAAATTTTTCGAGGGGAGCTTAGAACCAGATATATATCATCACGCTAAATATCATATACAAAAAAGCTTACAAACATACATACTTATACTCACGGCTATAAATCCTTTAACGGGGTACCCAGAGCTTTGGAATGAGAAATTCCTCAGCCACTTTTGGAAAATTGAGTGGGGAAAAGACATACATACATATACTCACGGCTATAAATCC